>LR749571.1:982910-1027749 GCA_902729485.2 Mus minutoides
ACTTCTGGCCTCAACATGTACATACCCAGGTGTGCAGTCTGCACACACACACACACACACACACACACACACACACACACACACATATATATATATATATATATATATATATATATATATATATGCATATATATGTACATAACCAACACACACATACACACACATATTTATATGCATAACCAACACATACACACATATATATGCATAACTAATACACACACATATATACACATGACAAACACACATGCATATATATGCATAACCATCACACACACACACATATATATATATGCATAACCAACACACACATACATAGACATATATATGCATAACCAATACACACACATACACATATATGTATATATATGCATAACGAACACACATATGCACACATATATATATGTATAACAAACACAAACACATTTATATATACATATATGTATATATGTGTATAACTAACACACATATATATATATCACATATATATGCATAACCAAGACACACACATATATATGTATGTGTGTGTATATATATATATATATATGCATAACCAACACACACACATATATATGTGTATATATATATATATATATATATATATGCATAACCAACACACACACACACACACACACACACACACACACACACACTGTTCTCTCTAAGCTCATAACTCTTCATGGAAGTGACAGAGGCTAAGCTAAGCAGCAGAGAGCCATTCTGGGGGTTGGAATTCAGTAGTAATGACCCACACTCTGCGCAGTCCTCATGTAATATGCATACCCCTTTGTCTAACAGAGGCAGCATCTCTGCCTCTTAAATCGTCTTCTGCTCCAGTAAGCAAGCGGTGGCAAGCTGGGAGCACTGAACCCAGAGAAGTTGCAATCGAGAGTGTGCCTACCCTGAGTGGTGGGCATGTGGCGAAGGAAAACTGAACTATTGAAGACAGTTGAGCAAGAATTCTCTTGCATGGCCAATCTTCATGTTATTGTATTTTCTGTTTACGTCTATTTTCTTCTTCAACTTCAAATGAAAGTCGTTAGAGGCAGAGATTGCATCGGTGGGTGCTGGTCAGAGGCCAATTGACTTTCTGATATGTTCCTGCATTTCAGCAGCCAGCTAAAATATGCCCATTTGGGGGCATGATTTGAGACCAGACTCTGGGAAGAAATCTGAGTTCCCCTGCGCTCATCAATGATTTATTGCTGCTTGAAGCAGAACTAGCTTTGCTGCAAAGCTATACTTACAACCAGACCAATTGAGTCTGACAGAGCAGAGGCTAAAATTATTGATGAGAAGACTAAGGACCACATTTGAGAAGTTTATTCTTTTGGTGTGGTTTCCAGGTGGGCGTGTGAGTGCCTTCCTCGGCGTGCTCCCACCCTGCAGTCTTGATGGTCTAAACCAGGAGCATCTAGGGCAAGGCTGTGGAGTGGAGCCTCTGAGGAGAGACCTTATGCACGTTTTCATTCTGTAAGGCACAATCATAAAAATATGACATGCTTTCCTAAGAACATGCATTCCACTCTTAAAGCTATCCTGGAGATTTTGGAGACTCTCTGGGTCTTTTGTTTTTAAAGGCGGGAAAGAGCATCCTTGATTCATCTAATTGGGAAGTGGCAGGAACAAACTACACTGCTGGGTTTCCCACGGCTAAACAGTGCTTCCTATGGTATTAACCTCATCTGGCTTAACCCTAACCACTCCCTTCAGTATGTGCAAAGTTGTGTGCTAAGGGTGCCATTAAAAATATACTACAACTAATGGTGGTAGTGGTAGTAGCAGCATCAGCAATACCATATGCTGCAGGATTTAAGCACCAATTCCCTCACATGGCTAGAAGTGTTCCAATAGGGCTGCTATCTGTAGAAAGATCTCTCTCTTACTTGTGACCATGCATGGCTATTTCTCTGTGTACACATTCTGAATGTATTTTTCTCTTGTAACAAGAACACTGGTCCTTTCAGATTATAGTCCTACCCTTAAGATCTAATTTAACTTTACTTATTATCTCCTTAAAAGTCCTATTTCCCAGCCTACAGAATGTGGAAACATCTTTGACAGCTAAATATTAGAAAATATATGACTCCTTTGGGGAGGAGGTCACATATCAGATATCCTGAAAATCAGATATTTACATTATTATTCATAACAGTAACAACATTACATCTATGAAGTAGCAAGAAAATAATTTATGGTTGGGAGGTTACTACAACATGAGGAACTGTATTAAAGAGTCATAGCATTAGGAAGGTTTAGAACCAGTATGTTAGAAAATTAGACCAAAAAGAAACAAAAGGAGAAAGAAAGAAAGAAAGAAAGAAAGAAAGAAAGAAAGAAAGAAAGAAAGAAAGAAAGAAAGAAAGAAAGACTAAATCATCCAGTTAGTAAATGAACAGAATAGGCAGTTCACAAATGGCCAGTAGGTGTTTGAAAAATATTCAACATCCTTAACCATAAGGGGAATACTACAAATGAAAACAACTTTGAAAGTCTATCTTTTCCCAGTTAGGATTGGGAGAGAAGTAGGGAGTGCTAGTGGGGATATGGAAAAGGAACAGGGTGTCAGATGGTTGGTGGGAATGGAAGCTGATGCAGTCACTATGGAAGTCAGTATGGAGGGCCTTCAGAGAACCAAAAAAGAGGAGTGACCACCCCTGGGTATTCATGCAAAGAACCCCAGGGTCAATATACCACGGAGATAGCATGCGTATCCATGTTCACTGCAGGTCTCTTCTTGGTAGCTAGGAAACAGAACTAGCAGAGATGCCCAAGAACTCATGACGGACTCAGAAAATGAGATACATACATACAACAGAATCTTATTCTGCCTCAAAGGGGGAAAAAATGAAATCCTGACATTGGCAGGAAAATGGGTGCAACTGGAGCTCATTGTATTATTCAAACTGACTCTGACTCAGAAAGGCTATCACTATGTGTTTTCTCTTGTGAGAAGGATCTAGATCTAAATTTATGAATATAGAAAGGTCAAGAAAGGGGATCCATCCTGAGAGGAGAGGAAAGATTTTAAAGGTCTTAGAAGGAGATAGAAAGCAAAGAAACTCAGGTGGCATGGAAATTAAACATAGGAGCGCAGAGATGTGTGCTCAGGAGGGGAAGACCAGCAAGAGGGGAGCAGGGTACATAGGATGGGGCAGTTAAGAACAAAGGACAATTTTATGTGGATGAAAATGCCACAAGGACACTCATCATTCTGTAAACTTTAAAACTTAATTTATAACAGGGAAATGCCTTTTCTCTAAAGACTGCGTCGTGTGGGTAAAGGGTTGACCATATAAAATGAGGGTGGCGAGAACACTTTAATGCACAACATGCTGTAATCAACACTTATGGAGAAGCACTTTTCATTACCTGCCAAAGGAGGGACAGAATGGTTTATATGCACCGAATCGTTTAAGGCTATCAACATTACAAGGGGTGGGTGGGGAAAAAAAAGCATAAGTCTGTACATAAAGTAGTGTGGGGTGTAAGTCCAAGCTGCATGCCTCCACCACAGCAGAAGACCTTCTTAACTAGAAGCAGCCTTACTCTGTGAGAACAAGAGGATGCTCTCATTACTGGGTGTTCCGCCTCGGGAACCTGGCGTGCATTGCTAGCAATTGACCAACCCCTGCAGCAAGCTCCTCATTTTTAAATGTAGAAAAGAAAGTCCCCACACTGTTAGTGATTAGCTTTTACCTGGGAAGAGATGGTCCCTGCCCTGCTACGTGCACTCTGTCCAGTGACACGTCATGCAGTCACCTATTTTTCATTGTTCGGGGTGAATGCTTTTGAAGATCACCCCACTGACAGTCCCCCGTAATTAACTTTAATCCCCATAACAATCCCCTTGTGTAAACATCATTTCGGGAAATGGACTCATAAACGTTACATAGCTTCCCCCCAATGACACACGGTTCCCAAGAATTTTGAAGTTCTGTTAAAGGACTATACTATCTCTAAAGTGTCACCTCTCCACTATGCTGTCTGCCTTAAAACCCATTATTCAAGCTTCTGCAAGACTGAAAAATCCATAGTGATCCCAGTACAAATCATGGCTGGGATGTGAAGGTAGAAAGATGCCAGAGAAATGAAGATGCCGCTTCTTTATCGGGTGACAGGATGGATTTATGGATAGATGTCAAGGAACAGATAGAAACCCTGCCAGCATGGTGCACACATGCCAGGGTGACATCCGCGCATGCCTGTCTGTGAGTCTGTTCCCGGAGAGAGGACATAATCTGAGTGTAAATATGCTTCTCCTCTCCCCTAAGCAGATAGATACTGGGTGTGTGCTCTTTTGTGTTTGCTTGGCAAGGCCATTGTCTTGATAAGGCTGCTTACAAATGAAGACGGTGGAACATTTCGTTGGCTTTTCTGCATCTCAGACCAGAAGAGCAGCACGCTACTAGGCAACCCCCCAGCTACCGTTCAGCAGTCCTGCTGGTCCTTATTTTCACGGTGGCAGCATAGGGGGCTGCCAGACTTCCTCCACGTTGAAGGTGTGGTCCAGTAACAGTGACAACTGCCCGTGCTGTCCCTGTGTAACTGGGATCGTGCAGGGTATGGCTTACTCCAGGCAGGTGCAGCGAGCAGAACAAGTTAACGGCAAGTGTTTTCAGGCATGTGTTTGAACTTGGCCTCTGGGCCAGGGCAATGCAATTCTCCTTAATAGTGACTCATTCACTTCCTTAATAGTGACTCACTCACTGTTTGTGCTTTCATTAGCATCAACTGTTGAGTGTAGAAATCAATACCGGTGCTAACTGGTGCGTACCCACAGTGAACATTAAAGTCCATGGAGTTCAGAGGAGAAAAGAGGGGATCACTAGGGGGAATAGGAAGGAGGTAACGATGGATAGATATTAAAAATAAATGGCATATTTATGTAGTGTTGTACAAATATATAAAAATTGCGTACAATTCTATCAATGTATGCAAGTTTCAAAGAATATGTAAAATATCATTAAAAAGATAAGGTCATATTAAACCCAGGTGCTTTGTATGATAAACTTAAAATAAGCTGAAATTTTTCAATAAAGCAATGTCTTTAGGTCACCTACAAATGTATCACAAATTTATCACACCTAAAAAGCATCACAAATAGAAACAAACATAGTCTTTTTAAAGAAATATTTATTTTTAATCTATATGTATTGAGCTTTGCCTGTACCGTACAGATGCCTGGTGACCACAAAGCTGGAAGAGGGCACCAGATCCCTGAAACTGGAGTGATAAGTGATTGTGAGCCATATGTGGGGTGCTGGGAACCAAACCTGGGCCCTCCAGAAGAACAGTCACACTTGTAACTGCAGATTCATCTCTCCAGCCCTGAGAGTTACTGTTCTGTCCTGAAAGTTGAGTGTCTCCTGGCAGTGTCCTGGAGGCTCACAGATCAGATCTACCCCTCCTTCCCCTACTCTCCGCATGGAGTCTAGATTTCTTTTTCGTCCGCCCTTTGTGGTATCGTGAGCATTAGAAGAGTCAGTGTTTATGAAACATTTTGCACCTCATTTGCTGAGTAATCAATGGTAATTCTCAGAGAGTACTGATTACAGAGCGCTGTGCACTCTGCAGGTCACCCTTATTTATGTGATCAAACTCTAACTCCCTCCCTCATGTCACTGTCCTAAGAGACAAGGCCTTTTCCCCCTGTAAAGTAAGTCTTAAAGTTAGCATACAAAGTGATGGGCTCCATCCTGGCATTTTTCATGCATGCCATTATCATCTTTACCCACCTCCACCGCTGCCCTTCCCTGTCTGCTTGGCTTCCCTCTTGCAGCCCCACCCCCACAGGTAGCCCCTTCTTCTGTTCTTATGTCACCTGAATTTCATTTCTCTCCCTCCCTCGCCCTCCCTTCCCTCCCTTTCCCTCTTCCTTCCTCCTGTTTCCTCTCCCTCTTCCTCTATCTCTCTCTTCCTCTATCTCTCCCTCTCCTCCTCTCCCTCCTTTTCTCTCCCTCTCCCCCCTCTCCCTTCCTTCCCTTCCCTCTCCCTCACTCTCTCCCTCTCTTTCCCCCTAAGATCTTTAAAAATATCTTTTCTCTCCTATCATGGTCACCTTCCTGCTCTCATGACCTCTCTAAGTCTGAGAACATGAGTTCAGACCCACAGTATTCACACAAAAAGCCAAGCACAGCAGGGCATATCTGTGACCCCAGCACTGGGAGGCAGAGACAGAGGACCCTGTGGTTTGCTGCCCAGTTAATGTACTAAATCGGCCAGTGTTCACTCAGTGAGAGAGCCTGTCTCAAAAAAATAAGGTGGTGAGAGACTGAAAAAAGCCGCTAGATGTTGACCTTTGGGACCCCCGTTTCCGTTTGCACACACATTCACCCATTCACACAAGCACATACACACATAAAAATTAAAAGATAAAGCATTCAATGGTTAAAAACATGCTTATACAAAAATCCTTTTCTTGATATTTACGGCAACTTTACTCATACTCAAAACTAATGGAAATCAACACACCTGTCAATAAGGTAATAACCTACCATGGTCTGTTCATGTACTGATATTATTCTATGATTAAAAAGAACCAAGCTATCAATTTTTGAGTTGACACACAGCAACCCTTGTTTGCACATTACTAAGCAAAAGAAACCTATGGGAGGTTGCATGCTATAGGATTCCAAATAGAAGACATATCAGAAAGTCAAACTATTCAATGAAAGATAATGACTTTGAGGACAGCCTAGGCCACATAGTGCAACCCTGCCTTAATCTTTCTGATGCAAATGATAAGATTAGAGTACCAAAGTTAGCTTACCAATTGTAAGTGTGCTACACTAATGCAAGATGTTGACAACAGGGGAAGTGGAGTTGGGGTCAAAGGACTATGGGAATTCTGCACTCTCTACTAGGTTTTTCTGTTAAATTACTCTTAAAAATCAAGGCTACTCATAATTAATTCTTAAAGGTCATTCAGTGTAGGTGAATTGCCATGGGTCAAATGCAGCAGGTGCCGGCTTGTGGGTCAGGTGAGTAATATCTGCAGAGACTGGAGCTGGGTCCTGGAGAGTGGTGAGCCAGGAGTCTCTCCTTAAAGGCCACAGAGAACCCTCCCATGGAGCAGCTACACAATCAGAGAAGCCTTTTCAAAGGGGGACTCTGACCACAGACTTCATGAGGAAGAACAAGGAGAGGCCAGAAACCAGGTGCTGCAGCAGTTGTTGAAAAACAAAAATAACAACAACAACAACAAAAAACCCCAAAAAACAAACAAAAAAAACAAACAAACAAAAAACGGAAACAAAACCAACAAAAAAGCAGAAACAGAAAAACCCAAACAAAAGTGGAATCACAGCAGTAAGGACACAAAAATGGCATGTTCTCTTTTGCAACAGACTTGCTCATTATCTGTTTGATGTAGGAAGACCAGAGGGGACTCAGCACACTACCTTGGACCTGGCTACATCTTCACCACAACAAACAAAACAAGCGCAGCTGCATACAAAGTGTGAGGAGCAGGGCTGCCAGAGGTCTCTAGAGAGGAAGCAAGGCCAAGCAGGTCTTTTCTGGGACACTGTTCCTCCCTGACACTGACTGCTCACTCCGTGGTCCTGGGTGCCTCAGCAGGGGTCCTAGGATCTTTGAAAAGGAAACAGTATAATCAGCTTGTAATTGTTATTCTCATTTTTCATGAACTTTGGGATATTTTGATAGTCAACCAAGTGTTGATCAATCCTGTGGTATCAGAAGGTAAATGAGTGAGTGGTGGTCACCAGTCATCTGAAATAGTATTTACTGGTTCTGATCTAATTATAAAAGCAATACATAAGCAAACCCAGCGAATATGGGGAAATGCAGAGAAAAAAATAAAAACTACCCACAAAGAAATGTTTTGATGCGTAGCTTTTCATGATTTCCTTTGCATACATACTTTAAAAAAATGGGTATATGATGTTTATCATGGATTTTTTTTTCTTACCTAAATAATTGGAACATTTTAGGGCAGGCTGAATTTCAGGATACATTTTATTACAAAGGCACGAAGATACAGTGTTGCTAACAAGCTAGCAGCTTTCTTGAATGGAGACTAAGGTGGACAAGTGTTTGAGGATCCCAAAACGCTCTGCTCCTACAGAGTCTAAAAGACACAGGTCGGTCCAATGAGGTCTTAGCTTTTTTCCTGTTGCTACGATAAAATACTCTGACAAAAGCAGATTAGGGGGAAAATGGCTTACTTAAGCTCACAGCACAGGGCACAGTCCATCACACAGGGAATTCATCCATGCTAGTTTTCAGCTTGCTTTCTCCCCTTTGTACAGTCCAGGGTTTACTCTCTGAGGAATGGTCCCGCCAACAAGAGGGGTCTTCCCTCGCTAATTTATATAATCCAAGTTAGATAAATCTCCCATATTCATTCCCAGAGGGCCTCTTCTAAGGTGACTCTGGATTCTGTCATGTTTACAAAACTAACAATCACAGAGGTTGTTGCATTATCCTCAGATTCCACATCTATATATTCAAGCTATTGTAGATTATATTTATTTATCATATATCATATATCAATCATATGTCTTATTGTATATTATATATTTTATATCATATATTATATATTCATTATGTGGTATGCATTCATTATATATTATATATTATGTATTGTATATTGCATATTATGTATTGTATATTATATTTTATACTTTATATTATACATATTATATATTGCATTATACACTATATATTGTATTACATGCTACATGTTACATGTTGTACATTGTATGTTATATTTTATATGTTATACATTATATAGTATATTGTATATTATAAATTATATATCATATATCATGTATTGTGTGTCATATGTCATACATCATTTATCAATTATATGTATGTATGTATGTATGTATGTATGTATGTATGTATGTATGTATGTGTAAATGTATAAAAATGTTTATCCTAGACTGGGCACAGTAGCACATGCCATTAGTCCATGCAGGAGGCAGAGGCAGGCAAATCTCTGCGTTCAAGGCCAGCCAAAGTTATATAGTAGCATCTGAGATGGGGTTGGAGGAAAAAAATGTCTGCATTGAACATGTGAAGTCATTTTTCTTGTCATTATTCCCCAACCAATACAGCAAAACTACTACTAAAATTGCATTAGATACAATTTAAACATTGCAGTTGCCTAAAGATCTAAACTGTACCAAAGGCCATGCATAGGTTATATGTAACTATCACGTCATTTCTATAGACAGGTCTTGAACATCTGTAGACTTTGGTATTTCCACAGAGATCTGGGAGTCAATGCCCTGCAGATCCCTAGGGATGACTGCACCAAGATGTTGCTCGAAATCTCCCCCTATTGTTACTTTACTGCAGTTCATGTGTTCAAAGCAGATCCATCAGGCCCCATGCTATTCAGAGAGAAGGCACCGAGCAAATAGAAGGCAGTCAGTCTACTTCCTCTTTCTAAAATGTGCCCTAGGGACAGAAAGAATGGTTTAGTTGGTAAAACCTTTGCTGTATGAGTCTGAGGCCATGTGCCTTATCCCCAAAGGCTAATATAAAATGCCAGGTGTGGTGGTGCTTGGGGAATCTCAGCACTGGAGAGGTGGAGTCAGAGTATCTATCCCTGGGAAAAACCTCACCATAAAAAGCATTATTTCTAAGGCATAAGGAAAATGGGTACTGGAGATGATAATCAGTCTCTGCTTGAAGTCACCAACTGCCCCCCATGTACCCTCCAGATTACAAGGACTACATTTACTCTGCTCCCAAGGGGGATGCTTAAGAGTCTTCTGGATGTGGCCTTCACAGAAACACCGAGTTTTTTTGACAATGTGAAGTCTTGTATCCAGGGCTAGTGTCCCTGGGATCCCAGGATGTACTATCCAATGGGCATGTTTCCTGACACTATCCCACTACTTAGCCCATGGTAAAGGACTCAAGCATGAAAGTAAAACCCCATTTAGGACTACGGTAAATGGGAGGCAATTGTTATGTTTCTTACAAATGTTGAAATCTCCCTGGGAAAGACTTGAGACACATCTCAGACAAGTTAGAAAAGTTCCTTGGGCTGTAGATAGTGATTCTCACATCTGAGAGAAATTGCTTTGAACCCTGACCTCTTGGAGACTCTGCCTGCCCTAAATTTCTGTGGCCACAGTGCTAGCGAGAGTGGGGGCACATGCCCTCCTAGAGGCTGCCCAGTCGTCCTGGGGCCTCCATTACTGATCAGAAAATTATAACTTTTGCAGAACCAGGTTGGTGGTTTCTTTGATCACACACTGCTCTCAAAATTCTTGGCAGTTTTCTGGGTTACTTGCTTCTAGTCATTTTCATGAACATGTAAGGATAGCCAAAACCTTGTCTACATAAATCGTCAGCTTCTGTATATGCCTATATTTACCCATGTCTGTACTTGGATTATTTTCTCTCCAGTAGCAACTTTGAGGCCATGTGAAATAACAGGCTTGTGTGAGACAANGAGGTCCAAGTGCTGGTAAGCTGGTAGTCGTCTTTCAAAGTTATCCTGGGAACAGCTTTTCCCAGTGTACTGCCATTGTTTCAGAAAGGTGACCAGACCCCACCCTGCAACATCTGTTTCCTTTCTACCTGCTCCATAATTGTTAAAATGGGGACGATATAATCCAATGTCTCTGTTGTTCCTTTAGTATATAAGTGGAACCAGTTCATGTTTAGATGCAACTCAGGCAAAGATACTGTAAACAAAGACCCCAAGCTGCAGTGTTGTACAAGGCCTTTCTCTGCCAAACTTAGGGGTTCTGTTCCTTAAGTAGAAACTCATGATCTTCATTTGAGCTTGCCCAGGACCCCAAGTCTTTTTGGTCTTACTTCTACACCAGCTAAGGTTCTAAATGGGCTGAGCTGGTTCATAAAGAGAGAGAGAGAGAGAGAGAGAGAGAGAGAGAGAGAGAGAGAGACTATATCTAACTTCCAACCCCAAAATAAGTAGCAGAAACAGGACAGACAAGCAGTTACAAGAACCATCTTAAGATGGATGTTAATCTCAGGTTAGTCTCATCGTCATTTGGAGGCAGGTGGGAGACAATGTGTCTTTACATAGAGTTATGTGAGGCAGCCATCTGTTACTAAATGCAAGGAGACTGCATAGATAGGTGCTAGAGACAGTTAGAGTCCTTCCACGCCAATGGGTGACGAGCATTTCCTAATACCATCTTGGAATTTTGCAAACAGAACATTTATTTCTTGTAGAATAGTCTATCACTATCCTTTTCAATGAGTATCATTTCCCAATTTGAGCTATAATACAAATGCTTTATTGAGCACATTTATCAGTCCTTTCTGGACTTATTTTTATTTTTAATTGTTTATATACACACACACGTGACATACATGCACATGTGTGCAGTTGTCCGAGGAAGCCAGAGAGAGGTCCAGTATGGGCACTATGGATTGAAGTAGGCTCCTGTAGAAAGGCAATCCACTCTCTTAATCACTGAAGCATCTCACTGGCTCATGGGCAGTTTTTTATACACAGGTCTTGATCATTCATTTAAACAAAATTTCTAGATATGAAAATATTATATATACCAGCATTTTTAAAGATTTATTTTTCAGTTAAATGTATGGGTGTGTGTGTGTCTGAAACTGAGTATGTGCAGGTGTCCTCCAAGGCAGAGGCACTGGAGCCCCAGAGTGGGCGTTACAGATTGTGAGCTTTCCAGTGTGGGTACTGAACTCACGCACTCTAGGAGAGCACCAAGTGATCTTAAAGGCCAAGTCTATGCCCTAGCTCACTGAACATTTTAAAGATAGCCTGCTTGACTCTTAGAATGATCGTAATAAATTATAATTCCATCTACAGTATACAAATATGCTTCCTTCCCAAATCTCTAATATTCTAACATTCTTACTTTAAAATTTAGCTTTATTAAATACACATTTGGTTCTAGAGATGCCCTTTACTCTATGAAATGAAATCATCAACCACAAATATTTGTTCACTCCCAACAATAATATTTTCTCTAAAAGACTAAGGCAAATACAGTGATTCTTAAAGAACTTTTTTATTATTATTTTAAGAAAATGTTTGAAGGATAAAGGTTGGGGAGGAGAGTTAGGCTTGAGCTTGCTAGATAAATTTTAAATTGCGTGAGTGTGCAAAACTGGCTTTACTAGTTTAAAACACATTTTAAACTGGCAAACTTTTCAACTAGAAAAAATTTAAAAACTGATTTACTAGTAAAAAAAACATAAAGAGTGTCTCATAAGAATTTTTTATAATTACAGAATAACCTAAAGAAAATCAGTCTTTAAAATGTTCAGGGAGCTAGAGAGTTGGCTCAGACATTATGAGCACCTGCTGCTCTCCTACAGTACCTGAGTTCAATACCCAGCACTCATGTTGGACTGCTGGTCTATTCAGGTTGTAACTCCAAATTTTACCAGAGTCATTTAACATTTCCAAATATACCTACCCAATCATTCATATATATATATATATCATATATATTTATGCGTATACATATACATTGTTATATTTTACAAACTTGCTTTCTCCAAGTATATAACATTTCAAACCCTTCTTCAGTTAGAAATATTGTTATGTATTTTCCAAAAATATCAGAAATCCTTCTAAACATGTTTGAATAATCACACTGCACCATCATAGCATATATGTAACATAATAGACACCAGCTTCTATTGACTGCTTAATAGCAGCAATAGAATTTAGCCATTTGAAACACAATTTAAGGTCAATAACAATTTAACACCAACCATTGATGATTTCCTTATTATACCCACACCGTGTAGCAGAGGCCAAGTCTATGATCCTCAAGAAACATTCTCTAGAAATACTTTTAGCTGTCAGGCTGCAGGGATGCTGCTGGCTTCTAGTATGTAGGAGAGTTCAGGAATGTTACTGACCATCTGACATGCCCAGGATGGCCCTGTGCAATAAAAAGTTTTCCACCTTCATGGTCAATATTGCTAAAGGTGAGAAAGCCCTTTACTTACTTGGTTTAGGTTTGTTAGTTTATTCTTTCTCTTTCTCCACCTCTCTCTGTGTATATATGCATGTGTATTTCTTCTGTGTTTCTCTCTCTCTCTCTCTCTCTCTCTCTCTCTTTCTCTCTCTTTCTCTCCTTCTCCTCCCCCCTCTCTCTCTGTGAATGTATGTATGTGTGTTTCCTCTCTCTGTCTCTGTCTCTCTCTTTGTGTGTGTGTATGTGTGTGTGTGTGTGTGTGTGTGTGTGTGTGTGTGTGTGTCCCTTCCCCTTAATCTTACTAATTGACCACTAACTGGCTTGACCATTAAAATGAAGGGGAATGTCACCCTGACATTCTTCCACATCATCACTATTCACTCTGTGGTTCTTCTGTCAGCATGCAAAGACTAGGTCCTGCCCACTCTAGGATGAGGGGGACCTGGGCCACCCCTGCATACCCACAGTGTCTCTGTAGAGAGAAATAAAGCTGCCCAACCCACACCCACAGCCAATCTGCACACGTGTACGATACAGCCCTTAATGACTAGTATTTCAAACCACCGAGTTTCAGAGTCATATTTATTTAATAACTGCTAGTTCACATATTAGATGAGAAGGCCAATTTGTCTCAGGTCATGTAGAAGGTAGGTTTTTAACTCAGATCTGGTTGACTCTAGTCTCTACTCTTGTCATTACTGAAGGGACTCATACAGATACAAGATACCCCAAGACCAAGTTCTCAGCACAAATAAGATTTATTTGCCCCCAAGATACAAAAGGCAGGGAATAATAGACCAGAGAGGAGATGGAGGAGGAGGAGGGAGGGGAAAGGAAGATGGGGAAAGAGTACTAAGGGGGGGTGGGGCAGACAGAAGGACAAAGAATTGCCTCTGGATGGAGAGGAGACAGACATGGCCCATAGACGAAGGCAGTTTGTAAAGGTAAAAGGGGAAACCCCATGTTAGGATAAGGTGTTAAATTTATCTGGGCACGTTACTTAGGGCAACCAAAAGGAGGCTTTTGATTGCTGGACTTCAATACTTTGATAGTTGGACCTTGGCCATCAGCCTCTCCCTCCTCCTATTCTCTCATCCCCTCCCCCATTTTTATCCCTCCCCCTTTCCCTTCCTTTTCTCACCCTCTCTTCCTTCTTTCTCTTTTATGTATTCCTCAGACCACTCCTAATGACTGGTCACTGAACTAGGTACACTCAAGGGGAAACACACAGCCCTATCACTGGGGAGGGAAGAACAGATTAATGAATAAATAATCATCAGATGACTGGTGAAGATAAACCAAACTGCTTCAAGAGCCCAGAGCAAGGATTGCCTGCCTGATGTTCTGCAGGTTAAAGAAAGTGAAGTACTAGGTGAGTGTAACACAAACAATAAGGCAGAACAAGAGAAAAGCTACTGGGGATGTGCGTCTTCTTGCATTTGCGTGCATGCAGTCCTGGAAACAGCAGGTAGTTCTGTATGTGACTGGGGCTTATGAAATAGAGTTCTGCCAGGGAATAGAGACTTCAGGAAGAAGACTTGCTGAAAGAGGTGGACACTAGTAGATGTTTTGCACGTAGTCTGTCAGCATCCAGAAATGATATGAGACTTTCTGGAAACTGAGTGGCAGGACCACAACCCTGTTTTAGAAAATTGTCCTTCTGAACACAAGGCGAACCGAAAGTCTCAAAGGGGTGTAACTTTGCGAGCAAAGTGGCTCGGGCTTGACCACCACACCTTGCTGACATGAAATTGACTATTGTTGTGGAAATATGTTTTTCCCTCATCTTAACGGCCAATCTCTACAGTCATTCGAACTGGATGTACAGTTGGCCCAAAGCAGTTGTTAAGTCATCGAGGAAACTGAAATGATTATTGATCTCTTTGTGAGCAGTCCAACAGGTCTGGAAAAAGCAAACCTTGAATAGGCTCAATCAAACCCAAGAATGCTTAACAGAAAGGAAAGTTTTCTACCCAGGTCCTCAGTGCACCAACTAGAGCAGAAATTTTAAAGAGAATTTTTGATTTTAGAAAAATGTTCCTGTGCTAGAAATTAAGCCCTCAAGTGTTACTGGTGGAGGAGCTGGTGGCAGAAGAGGGAGTTCAGGCAAAAGTCACAAAGCTTTGGGGACTTGGGGTGAAAATAGGGATGTAATTTCTGTGGAGAAACCTTCCAATTTGTGTTCTGTACACAAAAGTGCCATAAAAGGCCCTCATCAGTATGGGGATCTGTGTGCTGTGAATACAGCTCCCTGTGCTCAACCCTGATTTCTGGCTAGAGGTGGTTTGTGGGGAATTGCAACACAGCCCTTTACCTCTGGGAGCACTTCAAGGGCTGGGAACACCTAAAGGGCACAGGCAGGGTCCAATTGGACTTATTGGTGCTGAACAGTTGTGTAAGGCAGCAATTTTCCAAATCCAGGGAAGAGGTAGGCAGCCCTTCTGGAAAAGCTTTCTGTATGCTCGCTCTCAGGTACATGGCAGTGACATTGCTTAGCAGTTCCCTCCATCCGGTAGAAACATTCCAATGTGCAGAAAGCTCCTCTAGCAGGAATGCAAACAAGTCAAAATCGCTACAGGAAGTCCCTGAAACCGACCAGACTCTCTAGGCCCCTCCTTCCTAGAGTAAGCAGTAAACACTGAGAATCCTCCTTAGATGGAAAGAAGCTGTGTTACAAAGAAGACAAAGAGACCAGAGCAGCTACCTGGAGGAAGCAGAAACTAGTTAAGCTGCCTCAAAGAGGTTTCAAACAACTCAAACACCCGGAAAGGACACTCTCCAGCCTGTTGATACCTGTGGGCTGTGCAGTGTGCTCCAGTTTCAGGCCTTGTGATCACCATAATGCTCAGGTGAGCTTTGGTGGCACAGCTGTCACTGAGTTATTTCTGTTCCTATAAGTAACCCCTCACCCATAAACTCCTTGGCCCACCAAACTGAACTTTGGTGGTATCTGTATGTGGGCACCCTATCTGGAGTGAGTAGATAGGTATGTTGCATCTCCCTAGGAAAAGTTCAGTCACACAAGTAGCCACTCCAAATTCAAGTGCAGTTTATTCCTGCTTAACCTACCTGTCTATTGAGCATCAGCAGGAGTATCTGCCTTATAACATACCCATGATACAGAGCCCGGCAAACCATGCCCACTACAACTCAATCCCTGAAGTGACTAGTTTGGCAGTGAAGAGTTTTACTTATAACAAGGAGGGAGCACCCCAAATCTTCCTGGAGATACAGTTTAGAGAAGTTTTGGAAACTAGAAAACAAGATTTTCTGGAGTATGGGAAAATGTAGGTAGCCAGTGTTCTTCGTGTATGTAAACAAGCCATGGCTCTTGAGTGGATGCAAGTTCAAACCCTGCTGACATATTGAGATCGGAAGTACTATTGAAGGCAGACAACTGTGCAAGTCTAACTGGAAGATCAGTGGTTCCAACCAGTTTGAGGTAGGCCGCAGCAGCCTCCAAGCTTCTGAAACACTGCTTAACAGCTGTCACCATGGTTACCACACATCAGAAGTGTTACAGATAGCACAGCTAATGGGAGTATACGGCCAAGAGGCACGGCTCTCAGCACGCATGATAAAAAGCAAGTCACCAACAACAAGCTAAACAGGAGGCTGCCCAAGTTCCTGGTTCCATTTACTGCAGGCACCCAACATACGGGAAGATGTGCTTATGGAATCTACACATAGTGATACCAAAGTAAGGGGATGACAAAGACTCCTCGACTATGAACTCAGTTCTCCTGTCCACATGTCACCACATATGGATATCCGGTTAGAAGACAGTGGGGTCGCTTGATCTTCCCACCACGGGAAAAGAGAACAGAAATGAACATACATGAAATTCGACAGCAGGTATCAGAACTATTAAAGCAGATGCTAACATCTGCTAAGCTGAGCCCCTGAAACATCTCATGGTGTCTCTGGTGACAAAATAGGCCAGAAAGAGCTAGTTTCAAAGCTCTTCAGTATGGCAGGTCCACTTAGTGACCCAGCCTCCCTAGCTCTCACAGTACCGCCCTTCACCGAAGCAATGAGTCAAGTTGCCCTACTTGAGTACAAAGAAGTTTTCTGTGGAAATATTTCTATGGACTCTACTTCTGACTTTGAGAATGATGGAGATGTGGTCCTTGATGTGAAAGGGTCGGGAAGTCCTGTAGGTCTGCTGTTGGCTGTCACACATGCACCTGTCCATCTAGGCCCCACCTCTGTTGGAGCCTCTTTCTTCTCTTCAGCTGCTCATGATTTTGTAGACTATCAGCTTTCCTCTTGGCAGTTTAAGATCAACCCAACCACCTTTTCCCTGCGTGGTCCTTTACCTGTTTAACCACTAACTATATTATGAGCCTGTCTCAGCTACTGTTTTCTGGAAGTTCTCTCTGAATTCCTGTGGGAAATCATACCCTTCTTCTGCACAACCAAAACTTTGAGACATATTTCTGTTCTGACATGTCTCACCTTATGTGGACTTTTGTAGTCCCCTTCACACTGCCATGGGAGTTAGGAAGTCTGTCATTAATCCCTTTATTACTGTTACTTATATGGCACTGATAGAGCCTCAGTAAATGGAGGACTAAATTGCCACTAAGCCTCTTGACCCGAGATGGTGCCCACAGATGTCTGCAGAGATCTTTTCTGCTATTTTCCTCTTGAACTCAAGACAGTCCCCTTCATGGGAGTTGAAATATTGCTAAGTCTTATCCACACTTATCACAGCACCCAGACCCTTTCTGATATCAGTCATAATACAGGACAGGAGACAAGAAGTAGAGTGGAGTCTGGGTTGCCCGGGCCACGGCCAAGAGGAATTTTGTGCCACTGTGGTTTCACATCAGCTCTGTCTGTGC
Source organism: Mus minutoides (assembly GCA_902729485.2). NCBI lineage: Eukaryota > Metazoa > Chordata > Mammalia > Rodentia > Muridae > Mus > Mus minutoides. The sequence goes on from LR749571.1 coordinate 1,000,675, forward strand.
TCAGGGTGTGAGGAAAGTGCCAGCCCTCAGAAGAGTTGATCTGTCCCAGTTTAAGGCATGCAGCTCTTGTTGGAAAGACTGAAACCAGTTAGAGACCCCGCCCACTCCAGTTCTTACAGCACACAATCCAGTTTTTATGATGCATATGCCCAGTGTAGACTGACCAGTATCTACTTATTAAAGCTTCCATAGTTTCTCTTATCAGCTAAGTCACAGGTCAGCAATAGGCCAGTTTACTCTTCTTGGTACCCTCAAAATGATACTATTCAAAATAAGCAGGATATGAAAAGAATTAATTTATTCAGTTCTTCAAGATAGGACATATATTAACTCTTCTGAAGGCCAGAGTCATTCCTGATCTATGGGAGAAAAGTCTTTAAAGTTATCCAGACATCTAGCAATGTGTTTTCTTCTTGATAATGAATGTTAATTCTTATGGTCCAACTTGTGTGTGTGTGTGTGTGTGTGTGTGTGTGTGTGTGTGTGTGCGCGCGCGCAGATAACAGTTACTTGCTAAAAAGTAATTGAGTACACAAGTGGCCTCCAACTCCTTATGTGAAGAGATCTTGAAGGGAACTGGACTTGAAATTCTGTCTCTGACCTTATCCATAGGTCTCAGAATACAAAATTGTCCCTATCCACATTGCTGTCTCCACCAATAGCCACAGACTGAGTTGAAAGATTTACAGTATCAGGGACTCGGGCCTGGGTTGGGCATCTGTCAAAGTAGAGGAGTCATTGCACTTGTGAGAATGAGGCTAAAGCGGGAGGCTGTAGTTTCCTGATAGGTCGGTATTTCATAAAGACTAGAGTTAGGAACCCTGCTGAGATGAACAGATGGCAGGAAAGTTGCATTAGGAGTTTGTGATCTTCATGATAAGAACTCTAAGACAGGCTTAATAGCTCTGTGTTTTGAATCTTAGCAGAGCAATACTAGCTTCAATAATAAACAAATCTCAAAGTATCTGTTGCCTAACGTAACAGAAGTCTATATTTCATTCACACACCAGGTGTTACTGTAGGTATGGGCATAGCTTTCCTCCATAAGAAGTTCAAGGGTCCTGACTCTTGCAACCTGTTAGTCTGGGTTTCTCAGGCATTAGAATTTTCTGCTTCAAGCCAAGACAGAAAAAAAAAAAAAAAAAAAGCAAGCAAGCAAGCAGAAAAACCAAACCACTTCCTAACTCCCTTAGGGCTTATAGGTGACATTTCATTTCTACTCACATTGTACTGTTGAGAAGTTGTCACATGACATTGGTATTAAGAAATACAGTCTCTAGTACAGAAAGTAGTGTTAGGAAAAAAAATCACAAATAATCTCAGAGTCTCCCAAAGGAACAAACAGAATGAAAGTAGCTCTGCAAGGTGATTCTTTTTGGGGGGAAAAAGAGGGAGGGTGTGGATGCGTCAGAATCCACCTACTGGGGCAGCGAGCACACAGGTGCCAACGTGGCTCCTGTTGTCCATTTGACACAAGCAATGATTCTGTTTCATTCCATTGGGGGGAGATGGGCTTCTATAATATGGTTAGCTAATCCGCCCAAAGGGGAGGGCTCAGGAAATGAGTCCTTGTCAGATGGACTATCTCTGATTAAACACACATGCCTTACACCAACAACCCCAGAGATAAGTTGTTAGACCGTGCCTCACTGTGGAAATTTCCAGAGGGAAACCATTTAAAAAAACGAACACATTTTGGTTCACAGTTTTGGGTTTCAGTCATGAGCTACTGGCTCAGGAAGATCGTAGGAGGAGGGTCTAGTGGGACCAAGCTGCTCGCCTCCTAGCAGTCAGGAAACTGAGCTAAGAGGTCTGGGGAGGAAGGGTTAGTGGGCAAGGTTATATGTTCCGGTTACTCCCCTTGGAACCTTATTCGACTTGGATTCCATTTGCTAAGAGTGACCTCACACTTCAATAGAGAGTTCTCACGGACTGATCCCTTCCTAAAATCCACACCAGAACTCTGATACTTAGGAGACCAAGCCTTCACCTTATCATCTTTCATATCCAAAACATGACAGAGAAGATGCACCCACTAGTGTTGGACAGGTGCCAGAGCTAACTGAGGAAAATGCGAAGCTCAGTCCTCACTCAGAACTCTTATTTTCCAAGTAACTTGATAACAGAATTCAAGGATCTCCAAATGTAAACTATACAGTATTGGAATTCTTTGCTAAGTATAAGGAATATAAGCTCATACTGGTACAATATGCCTATAATCCAAACTATCTAGAAGGATCATAAAGCTAAGACATACCTTGGCAAGATCATATGACCCTGTCTCAAAACAAAAAGGGGGACACTGGGAATACATCTCAGCTCATAGATAGCCCTTGTCCAGCTTGTACCAGGTCCCAAAGTCAATCCTTAATACTGAAAGTAAAAAAAGATGATGATGATGAAGATGAAGAAGATGATGATAATGATGATGATCACCATCATATGGAAGAAGAGGACACTTTGTTCTGCATTTTGAAAAATCTGAACTTTGATAGCGGTCACTACGCAGCATTGGGGAATCCCTGGGCTTGCTTCCTTCCTGTGAACAGCGTTCTATCTGGGCCTGAGACTGGATCTGCTATGATCAATGTGTTGCCATCTTGGAGGTGGAGACAACACACAGAGTACAACATAACCTGGGTGGAAGAAATGTAACTCTGGAGTCTGGGCATAGCACAACAGGAGCCTGACCTACTTCTGGGTTTCGAACTCTGCTGGAAAAACAATTTTCTCATTATTGAAGCCACTTTGACTTAGGGATGTCTGTTATTTGCAGATAAAAACTACCCTAATTTGTGCCACTCCAGCATGCACGGATATAAAAACAAATGCTCCAAATCTACCTTCTCTGATCTGAAACACCTGTTTCCTTTCTTTGGAGATTTTTCTTTCTGCCAGAACTCATGTATCTCTGGAGAAGGAGAAACATGAGAAGCCACAGAGAAGAAGAGGGGGAGGGAGAGGAGGAGATGACAGAGGAGGAGAAAAGAAGAAAAGGGTATAAAGGCTTACTTAGATTTTGGTCAGTAATTTATTCCGCCTTTATTAATTGTTAGGCACTTGAGTCTGGGAAGCTGTAGGATAGAAAGATCAATAGATCTGGGTGGTCCTTAAATAGTTATCTATTTTAATGAGGAATAATTAATTAGGCTGCTATCTTCTTGGACTCCCTTATTTTCACCATAAGGCCCCCCATGAGGCTTGGATCAGCCCCACCACAAATATACACATCAGCTACATACAGATGTGCTCAGAGAGAGGGAGAAGATTTGGCCCCGAGGCCCTGATTCAAGGATACTTAGAGAGCACTGTGAGCTCCGCTGTCAGAGCGAGCGAGCAAGCGAGTGATCGGCTGCAACAGAGATTCAGGGGAACCTCTTTTCTGCCCTCTATTTTCTCTTCCACTTTAGAAAGCGAGAGTTTGAAAGAAATAAACTCACACTCAGGATGGTGAAACCAGAGCTCAACAAGAGAAAAAAATATTTGAAATGTCAAATCTAAACAGAATAGTTCTTTATTTCATAGTTTTAAAGTTGACAAACAAAATTACATGCGTTTGTCCTATACGTCATGAGGCTTTGCCATACACATGCGTTGTTAAGTGCATCATTTTGTACAGTTATCCTTTCTGTAGTGAGAACATGTAGCATCTTGCTTTTCCGAGTATTTTCCAGGAACACACTATTGTCATTCGCTGTCATTGTTTCCCTGACTTGCTCCTCCTGCCTGCTCTCCACTTCCTTCCATGGATGTTGTAATCTGAACACAAAGTTCCCCCCAGAAACCTGAGCAAGAGCTGACTGGTCCCTGGGGTCTCCCCTAGGAATGTTCATTGGAGGTGGCACCAAACCTGGTCAGGAATGTGCAGGCGTGGAGAGAGCCCAGGATAGCTGTGAGTGCTGACCAAACTCACAAACCAGGGCCCTACTCGCTCCCTCGTACATTTCATTCTTGATATCCGCATGTATTGTTTACATGAACTCTCAGAAACTCAGAAGATAAGTTACTTGGTTATTAGAAAGGTACATTACACGTCTGCTATTATTTCAATTTTATAAATAATGAAGTGGCGTTAGAGGAAAGTGAAGTTTTTACCCCAAGTTAAAAATGATCGTTGAGCCGGCCAGTGGTGGCGCACGCCTTTAATCCCAGCACCTGGGAGGCAGAGACAGGTGGATTTCTGAGTTCAAGGCCAACGTAATCTACAAAGTGAGTTCCAGGACAGGCAGGGCTACACAGAGAAACCCTGTCCCAAAAAACAAAAAACAAAACAAGAAAAAAATCATTGAAAATTGGCCTAGGATCCTGATCTCATAGCATTGTATTCTCTGCCCATGTGGTCCTCACCCCACTACTGTGGGGGCCCATGTAGTGGCCCTGAACCTGAAAGAATTCTCAATGTAAACTTACCATGTTCCACTCACTCCATGTTATGTAGCCCAGAAAAAGACGGATGAGAATTCCAAGAACCCATAAGTGCTGGGGATACTTATGACTGAGAGAGGACCCAGGTAGGCTCGAACATCCCACATCAAGCATCCTGTAATGGAGTCTTCTCTGTCCTGTCATGCCCTCAGTGTCTGTGGGAATGTGAGAGAAACAGGAACAGTCCTCCTGGTACTAAAGCAGCAAACAGTCAGAAGGCAACGGGAAACAAAATCAGCCGCGCTTTAGATGAATATGGTTAAAATGTAAGCAGCAGCAGAAACCAGCAAAGGAAAGATCGGGGTGAAATCAGGAGGAGGAGGGACTAACACGAGGAAGTGAAGGATGGGAAAAGCTGAGCCAGGGGTAAATGAGAGGACACTTAAGGCAGAAGGACCTACATCAATCAGCTCTGAAGCAGCAGGCAGGCCTGAGAAAGCTCCGCACTTATATTTAATTCACACATACACACACACACACACACACACACACATACACCATACACACACACTACACACACATACACACCACACACACACACACGTACCATGCACAGACATGTCACACAAAAACACACATACACACACCACATAAACACACACATACCACATACACACATATAGCACACACATATACACACACTACACACACATACACACTACAAACACATACCATGCACACACACAACACACATAAACACACACATACCACACACACCACACATAAACACACACACACCACATAAACATACACATACCATACACACATGCACAACACACACACACACCATGCACATACCACACATAAACACACACATAACACACCACACACACACACACATATCTCTCTCACATACACACACACACACCCCCTACAAATTCCATTTTTGTTTTTACGTCTGCAAAGAAGAATTCTGACAGTTACTACATAGAATGGTGATAGGAGTTAAAACAGATTGTATGAGATCAGCCCTAAAATAATGTTCAGTATACCACAGTCTCAACACTTTCAGCCACCTGAAACTTTCTGATCCGTTTTTGGTTTGCTTTGGTTTGGTTTGGTTTGGTTTGGTTTGGTTTGGTTTGGTTTGGTTTTTCAAGACAGCTTTTCTCTGTCCTGGAAGTTGTTCAGGAATCCAGGCTGACAAAACTCAGAGTTCTGCCTCCACCTCCCAAGGGCTGGGATTAAAGGCATACACACCACAATTACTGGGCCCAATGCATAATTTATAATCACAGACATAAGGCAGCATAGATCTTCTAGGTATATGACAGTGTTTTTTACTGGCTTATTGGTATCTTTGACGAGTGGATGTAACAGTATTTCTCAGGGATAAGGAGAGAACTTTGTTTTGAAAGACTGCTGATAACAGCAATACCTTAACAAAGGTGAAGTGAATGGACTGGAGGGGTAGGAGGCCTGACATAGAGGTATAAGATGAAACCAGAGAGAGTATATGTACGTCTGTAATCATTGGGAATTCATTTCTACATCCATGGGGTCATCCACCTGAGAGGAACTCTCGCAGAAACTGGAACCCTTACAGGTATGACAAGATGGATCTGTTATGAAAAACAGGCTAACTAAAGGAAAATGGAGGCATATATTTCAGAAGTATGTGCAAGATACTCTGAATAAGTCGTAGGGTTTTTGTTTTGTTTTGTTGTTGTTTGCGGTTTTTGTTTTTCTGTTGTTGTTTGGTTGTTATTGTTATTTTGTTTGTTTTGGGGGGAGTTGTTGCTTTTTGGTTTGGATTTTGTTTTTTTTGTTTTCGTTGTTGTTTCTTTGTTCATTTGTTTCTCTGTACCCTGACTATCCTGGAACTTGTTCTCTAGACCAGGTTGGTCTCAAACTCAGAGAGATCCCAGAGCTCTGTCGACCTCTGCCTCCTTCCCAAATGCTAAGACTAAAAGTGTGCTCCACCATGCCCAGCCTGAATAAGTATTTTCCAAGAAGGGCATTTTGAATTCCAGCTTACGTAGCATCTTCAACAACAAATAGCACATTTTCAGAGGAGCAATGAGGCAAAGGGAGGAGACTTTGGGTCTTTCAGCAACTTGGAGGAGGAAGGGGAGAAGACAAAGGCTAACCCTAGTTAAGGAAGGCTCTGCTCTTACCAGTTCCTGGCCATCTGGAGTCTGCAGCTGTATTTGCTGATCAGCCTTTGTATACCTTGGAACAAGGCTGGAACAGCTTTGGTCTTTTTAAGTACATCTATGACCTGCGTGTAGTGAATCAGTAAAACATCCGCTTCTCCTCAGTCACTCTCAGCCCAGCAGTCCTCCACGGCTGAGGGAGGCAAATGAGAGGTCTCTGCAGCGTGGTCCCCTAAGGAAAAGCGGCTGTTAATCTCTCTGGGTGGATCCCAGTGAACATCTGTGTGAACAAAACCTAACCTGCTCCTGTCAGCCAAATGGAGTTGTCAAAAATGATACCACCGGTGCCCCTACACTCTCCTTTGCTCTCAAAAATAAATACAAAATGGATACTTTAAAATGTGTGTTTAAGAAAAGCCAGTCAGCCCTAGATTAACTTGGGATCTGTATACAGTAGAGCCAGGACACTGAGTGAGTCAATTTTCTAAGGGCTCCTATGACCACAAAACTTTCCCTGGGCCCCCTACACAAACAAGACACGTCAGTCATCAGATGGCTCATTTTAATAATCTATAGACTATGAATAGGATGAATGCAATGAATATGTGACTTTAATGCAGGAGGCCGGTGCTGGCAGACCTAAAGTTTGAGGTCAGCCTCATCTACATAAAGAGTTCTAGGTCAGCCAGAGCTACATAGTGATATCTTGTCTAAAATAATAATAATAATAATAACAACAAGAGCAATGACTATAAACATTAACAAGACACAATGACCTGGGACCCTAGGGGCACACAGAGCCTGGGCCACCCACCAGGGAGTATGTAGGCGCTGGACCTCGGCTCCCTACACACTTGCAGCAAACGTGTAGCTTAGTCTTCCATCTCTGTTTCTTCCCATTGGCTCCTCTTACCCTATATAGACTGCCTGGTCGGGCCTCAGTGGAAGAAGATGTGCCTAGTCACAGGGTGGGGTGGTACCCAAGGGTGGCTCCCCAAGAAAGGGAGGGGCAATGGGGGGTGAGAGATATGTAAGGGTGGGACTGGGAAGCGAGGAGGGAGGGGGGCTGGGTTCAGGATGTAAAGTATATATATATATATATATATATATATATATATATATATATATATATCAAGGCACAATGAGTTCCTATGCATTCATTGCACAGGCACATGAGAGGATGCTTTGCTGAAGCAGACTCGTGAGAGGGTGTATATATATATATCAAGGCGCAATGAGTTCCTATGCATTCATTGCACAGGCACATGAGAGGATGCTTTGCTGAAGCAGACTCGTGAGAGGGTGTGTGATGTTTGGAACACACATAAGTGGAACCCTATAAACATGGAGAGGGCTCTCTTGCATTGCTACACCACGCAGTGCTTCACTGGTCCCTGCTTGCTAGCCATGCAACTCTTTGTTGCATGAGAAAAACATGCCAAACAGCTTCTTGTGGTATTCTGGCTCATTCTTGCGTCTTCTGCTGACTCATGCAGATTTAGTGGAGCCTTGCAGTTTCTGCTGGATAGAGCTGCTGCTAATGATTTGTGTATCCTGACAACAAAGAATGGAATCACCCCCCAAAGAACTACTTCTAAAGAGGTTCGCAACCTTCTTTTCCTCTAAACCTTCATTTTTCCCCCTACCTCTACCTCTGGTCAGTGGGCTAGAAGGGAGGCTGAAATGTTTAAGAACCCTAAATAAAGTAGGTTTAGAGAAAAACCTAAGCCTACAGCCGTTCCTCTTTAGATGTGCACTAGAGTGAAACACACATCTGGACCTCTGACGAGGAATTATTTTTTAATGTGTCTGGGAGAGTGTTTTCAAAGGTGACTGAAGGAGGGTCCACTCTCACTATGAAGGAACCATTCAAACAGCTGAGAGCCGAACAGAACAAACACAGAGCCAAAAGTCTCTCCATTTTGCAGCTAGGGTATCTGCTTCCTCCCCTGCCCTCTGACATCAGAACTCTGGATCTTCTGGTCTTTAGAGTGTAGGACTCTTATCTATGCCCTCCACCCCAATCCTGAGGCCTTGTGAGTTCGACTGAATAGTGCTATCAGCATCCCCAGCTTTAAAATGTGGGTGACCTTAGTGTGGAGATGCCTAACAGTGGGGACACGGAATCTGAATTGGCCACCTACCACAGCCAGGCAAGACCCTCAGTGGAAGGATAAGGACCCCAAGCCAAAATTTGTCCTGTCTCAAAGAAATGCAAGAACAAAGATGGAGCAGAGACTGAAGGAGTGGCCAACCAGTAACCAGCCCAACATGAAACCCATCCTATGGGCATATGCTAATTCCTGACACTATTAATGATACTCTGTGATGCTTGCAAACAGGAGCCTAGCATAACTGTCTTCTAAGAGGCTTTACCCAGCAGTTGCAGATGCAGATACCTACCGCCAAACATTGTACAAAGGTCAGGGACTCTTATGGAAGAGTTGGGGGAAGGACTGAAGGTCCTGCAGGGGACCCTACTGGAAAACCATCAGAGTCAACTAACCTGGACCTCTGGGAGTTCTCAGAGACTGAGCCACCAACCAAAGAACATGCACATGGGCTGGAACGAAACCCCTGGCTCACATGCAGCAGAGATGTAGCTAAGTCTCCATGTGGTCCCCCCAACAACTGGAGTGGAGACTCTCCCCTAAAGCTGTAGCCTGACTTTGGTATTCTAACCCAACAGGGCTGCCTTGTTTGGCCTCAGTGGGAGAGGAGGTGCTAATCTGACAGATATAATGTGCCAGGGTTGGGGTATACCCAGGAGGGAATCTACCCTCTCAGAGGAGAAAGGGAGGGGTTATGGAGGGAAGGACTCTGTGAGGGAGGGACCAGAAAACAGGGGCAGCGTTTGGGATGTAAATAAATAAATAAATAAATAAATAAATAAATAAATAAATAAATAACGTGTTTAAATTTAAAAAAAATTAAAAGTTTTAAAGTGGAATTTCTCAGCCTCCCAATCTGACATAAGGCAATTCCCCTAAATTAGTCCCCACTTAGATCTATCGCCAATTGATCAGTATGTCTCTACATGCTCCTTTAGTGAATTCTGAGGCATTTACTTCCTTTTATCAGATTTTACTGATAGAACATCTGAATTCTCACAGTGCTGACAGGCCATAAGCTTACCTCTATTCCAAGGCCAGTAGATGCTCTGTAGGTACCATAGTTTTCCAGGTTAGACTTCTTTGGGCTGACATCCCCTTGGACATATATAGGAACTTGGGTACAACAAAATAATTTCTATTATAAAAAAAAGAATCCTTTCTCCATAAGCTCTCTTGTATCATCCAAAAAGATACAATTTAACTCTGAGCTGCTTGTAACAATCCCTTACAAAGAGGCATACCTGATTAAATCGCCATGCCACTGGATAGTTAGTTACATGCTAAGGAAACATTTCAATTAATTTATCCCCGTCTCTGTCTTGCTTACTCCCTGTTGATGACAGAAAACAAGTTGTCAGAGTAATCTTTGAAAAATTAACTCTGAGCCCCTTAAACAGACACTCGAGGCGTGCAGGGCCTTGCTCTCCCTTCCTCAACCGCATCCTGCTTCCAAATCTCTTCATTAGAATCGGGAAGACAAGTCTTAGGAGAAAGTGAGGCTGTCAGTAGTGGTGACTGAGCCCGACTCCCACAGGTATATTTAGCCCTTAATCAGGAATGTAATCCAAGTCAAAGGCTGTAAACAAAATCAGAGCTTCTTCCAGCTCGAAAAGCTGGAAACTCCTTCACATCCCAGCTCCCCAGTGCTCTGCCCAAGCCCCTGGGTATTCCACTTCAAAAGCACACAGGCCCACTGCTCAGAACTAGATTGTTCCAAAAGCCACAGTCTCTTTCCTATGTTGAAAAAGATGTTTTAATGCTCTTTACTACTGACTTCAGTAGCGGTGTAACAACAGCGTGGTAACAAGAAGAAAACACCCATAATCCCACCTCTCCCACACAGACACATGCTGGTGTTTGAGAACCTCCCCTGGGGTTTGCCTCCACATTTTTAGAAATTTGCAGACACAGGAATGTGCATCGGGAATGTGCATCGCTCTGTATTTTGCGTGTTATTTTCATAATCACAGTCTCTTTCGGGCCCAATCCCTCCCTCAAGCTGAGGTCCCAAAAGGGAGGAGAGGAGGGTGGCTGGCCACAGAGCAGCTGGGACTTCAGACATATTTGGGAGAATCTAGTAGGTGGAATGGGGCCCCCACTGAAAGATATGTCGACAGCCTATGTATTCTGTAACTCATGCATGTGATTTTCCTCAGTCAAAGAGCCATTGTAGGTGTAAGGCAGTACATGAAGATGAGGTCAGGGTGGACCCTAAACACCATGTCCTGTTCCTTTATAAGAAAGAAAAGATGAAGTTGGTAAGATGGCTCAGTAGGTGGAGGCCTCAGGTGTGAAGCCCAAGGACCTAGTTGAAAAACAGATCCCCGAAGTTGTCCTCTGTCCTCCGTACCCCAGCTGTGATATGCTGGTGCCCACACACAAAATAAAATAAAGAGCTCAGATGGAGGACTGGAAATCAGAGGTACGGAAAAGTGTGAAGATGGGGCAAATGCAGAATTTGGACAAGACAGGGACTAGGAACTCCTTGAATCCTTGGAAACCAGAGGAGTGAAGAATTGGCTCTCAGAATCCCCAGAAGGTTATGGCCCTGCCAGTGCCTTTGTCTCAGCCTCTTAATCCAGAAGTAAAGCGAATGCATTTCTGCAGTTCTAACCCACCAAGTTTGTCTATTATATGTTATAGCGATCGCTTCTCAGCCTTTTGGCTAAGATCAAGTGTAGTATATGTTATAGTGGCAGAACCAATTCAGAGGTCAACAGAGCTCATCATAGTTTCATGGCAGGACTTCGTGGACACTCTGAATGAAAATTCACTCCTGCAAAGGATCTTCGTTGTGTCCCTGCCTAGGGCTCACAGGCACGCGGCACCCCCTGGTGTCTGGGTAGACACTCAGCGACTGGATGATTTTTGGTGATCCTGCCAGTCTTCTTCCTGAGTTACATGCTCTGAGTGAAACAGATGCCGGTACTAATGGCCTTGAAACCTGGGTTAACATGGAATCTCACTGTTCTATCTCATCCCCACGGGCCAGACACTCTTAATGACTCCTGTACTACCGACCTGGGCATGAACTCAGCCCAAGGAATCGTACTGCCCACATTCAAGGCTAGTCTGACTTCAACAAACCTAATCTAGATACTCTCTCAGGGGCATGATCAAAGATTTGTTTCCATGGTAAACCCATCAAGTTGAGAAGTAATATTGCCATCGACCAAATGCGTTTGGGCTTCTAAAAAAAATTAAAAAAAAAAAAACAAAAAAAAAAAAACTTCTTCTAAGTTAGGTGACTCGGAGTCCTTAATGTAGCATGATAGTTAATTTTATGAGGTAAATTTACTGACTCCCAGACAGACAGGAAAAAATTTCTGGGTGTGTCTGTGAGGGTATTCCTGGAACTGATCAGCTGAGTCACGATTGTCTTCCCCAGTGTGGGTGGGCAGCATCTGACACACTGAAGGTCTGAATAAAGCTGGAAGAGAAGCCATTTGTGCTCTTTGCTCCATCTGGGACACACATCTTCTGTGCTCAGATGCCAACACTCCTGGCTCAGGCCATGTCTAATTAAAACAAAAGAACTGGAATGTTGTTTAAGATGTCGTAGTACCGAGCCCCAAATAGAATTTCAAGTTACCAAAATAAAAACAGGGCTGAAGAGGTGACTTAGCAGAGATCTGAATTTACTTCCCAACACCCAAGTAAAGATGCTCACAATGGCCTGTAACTCTAGTTCCAGGGGATCAGAAGGCCTCCTTTGGTTCCAGAACATTCATTCTCTTCTCTCTCTCTCTCTCTCTCTCTCTCTCTCTCTCTCTCTCATTATCTGTCTCTCTCTCATTCTCTCTCTCACACACAGTAAATATTTAAAGTTAAAAAAAGAACAAAATAGTTGCCGTAAGTGTGTTATTAGTAAAAAGGATACTTACTTGTTTTATAACTGTAGACAAAACACAAATGCAATTTTTTTCTTTGCAATTGAATAAAAACGAGAGAGCTTGGAGAAAGCCACACACTAAAGTAAGAATCGCTTCATGTCGGTTTTTTGGATGCATGGGCCTGGTGTGGTTGTAAAAATTGATTCAGGAAGACAGATACCTTGGGACTTGGCATGCTCTCCTTCCCCAGACTTGGCAGGTTAAGAGGGCTGACATGCGGCAGGTAAAAGGAGCCAACAGCTCAGATCCACTACATCCAATAGACACAGCTTTCCTAACACTGTTTTATCATGCCTCCCACTGAGTCAGCGGTAGCAGGGCAGGGACATACTCTAGGGACATACATTCACCTCAAGGAGACACAACAGCTTCCTTATTCCCTAAGGACCATGAGTAGGCTGACCAGTTTTTATCCACATGACACAGACTTAGACATATCTGGGAAGAGGGAACGTCCACTGGAGGATTACTTCCATCAGATCATCCTCTGGGTGAGTCTGTGGGACATTCTCTTGATTAATGATTGGTGCGGGAAGGTCGAGGTCACTGCGGATGGTGCCACCCCTGGGATGGAGGTCCAGGGTGGCATCAGAAAGCAGGCTAGCCAGTAAGCAGTGTTCCACTGTGGTCTCTGCCTCAGTGTCTGAGTCCAGATTCTGCCTCTGCTCCTGCCCGCGACTTCCCTCTCTGATGGACTGCAATTGAAACACGTAAGCCATATAAACCCTTCCCTCCCTAGCTGTTTTTGCTGTGGCTTCTGTCAAAGCAACAGAAAGCAAAGTAGGACAATGGGAGACACGGGAGCCTGGGCAGGCAGAGGATGGGAGGGTTCAATCGTAGAGGGCAGACACAAGAAAGAGATGCACAGGAAAGCAAAGCAGAAGGAAGAGAAGAAAGAAGGGGTGTGCTGTGTGTTCCCGTCTGCATTTTAAACCCATTTAGAAAATGCTGCTCAGAGCCTGGCAAACTGAGGCATGAATGGAAGAGAGGTGGCTTCTTGCCTCTCGCTATGTCCCATCCCTGCCATTACCCTCTTTAAAACACTGGCTGGTTTCCAAACACGTCACTAAGTCATTATTGTCTCCTCCACCCCCAACCTGGAACCTGAGGTGCCCTAGTATTCATTATCCTCTACATCGCACTGTGGCTGAACCCTTCAGGTCTGCCAGGGAAGTTTTTCTTGGCATCATGTGAAGCCATGTTGCTTTCACATGTTGAACGGCCCCTACGAAACACACTACCACCAAGTAAAAAAATAATGGTGTATATTCTGTGTCCACTTTGTACTTCTGTTCCAATTCCTGATATTTCATTTTAGACTCTGAGATTCCCAAGATTTGGATCAAGCAGGGCATGCTCCTTGCCACATCTAGTGAAAGCAGAACCAACACTAGAACGGGAGTCTGGGGCTGGAAGACCTGCCCTTGTAGCCATGGTGCCCAGTACTGGGCTTAGCACATCATGGACGCTCAACAAATTAATATGAAATGAGTGAGCAGAAACTGCAGGAGCAGGCTATAAGCCGGGTAACTAATGAAGCCGGTAACTAATGAAGCCGAGACAAGATTCTGTGTCTGTGGAGGCTGCAGAAACTCGGCTGCCCCTGGAAATCCTTCCTTGAAACAAGCAGCAGCCGGATACACAGCACCCAAGTCATGTTTTGCACCATTCAGACTCAGATTTACTGACAGATGTAAAATAGTCCATATATGTGGCCAACACCATCGACCCCCACCCCGCCCCCGCGATAGCTCCGCTGTTTAAAATTTACGATTTTTTCTCTGTAACATCTGCTATCCCTCCCTCTATTCTAGGCTGTTGTCATCATCCTAAAACATTTATCTTCCAGTGCCGAGTATCTCAGAGGATGGCTTCCTGTGCCTCCCTAAGCTGACTGTTTTCTGGTCTCTGCCCTTCATGAGTAACCGACGTGGTTTAGACCGCTCATCCACACAGATTTCCAAGAGGAAATGTGTCCAGGTCAAAGTGAGTCCTCCTTTACTACGGTAAGAGAAAGCAAGCTGTAATTTACCCCAGCTCAAAGCACCATATTTTTCTCATGATCCGGGGAGAGAAAACTTTTCCTTTTTGGAGTGAAGAGCCTGTTTTCTTTCTGGCTACATCCTTGCATACAAATCCCCTGCAAATTATTTTTCAAATTCCAAGGTTCATTAATTTAATTGAATCTGTTCCTAGTTTTTAATTAAATCTGCACTTCTCCCAGTAACCTTTGGAGAAAGATAGAAGCCACATTATCATATTGGAAAGAACAGGATCGCAGAGCAAGACCCACGAAAGCGAACAAGAACAAAAAGCACCAGGCAGGTTTTCGTACGAATTTATTTTTGTACCAAAAAAATTAACATTCAGAGACAATGCCTTTATTGTACAGTATAATAAAATAACTTTCACTAAATTAAAAAGTGGATTGTTTTTTTGGCTGATAAACTACAGTACTTTTTCTATTGAAAAAAAAAGAAACAAAATTTACAATTTGTAGCTCTTGTAGAAAAAGACACCTGTTCAATAATTACATAAATACTCCTGACAGATTTCAGTAGCCTATTATGTATCCTTTTTGGCTATGTCAGCTCCTAAAGTCAATTAGCTTCTAAATTTGAAAGGCACCTGGTGACCAACATCCTGCTTATTATTCAAGGTATTCATTTTAATTTTTTTTTTGCTTGCATAGGCTTGACAAGTCTGAAGACTCTATTAAGTTAAAAAGAATAAAGAAACAAACTGCATGTGGTCACCAGAAACAGTATTCTGCCCCCTTAGCTACAAGTGCCTTCTGGGGAATTACAAAGTGCACCAGTTAAATACATCTGTACATTTAAAACATTAAATATGTCAACAGTGAGACATTTTTAAATATTTTGAATCAAATACTATAGCACAAATATAATTTACAATACTTTGCACAGAAAACATTACACCTGAAATATAACTTTACTCATTATATAAAAATACATATATTTTCTCTCCTCATTAGAAAAAAGAACTTATTTGCAGGTTCCAGCGCAATGTAACAATTCAAAAGAACTTAACCCTTCAAACTATCATCTCTCTGCAATGAAACGACACCCTCTTAACTTCGAGGTTCTCAGTGGCACATGTCCAGGGGTTTGACCCAGAGACTATGACCCCTTTCCATAGCTCACGTGTGATTTTTCATAAGCATCTTTGTACCTCTCCCAATCTGGTTTAATTCTAGGAATTCATTACAAAATTGTAAAACCGTTGTGTAATCACCATGAGTCTAACATCTCCTATGGACTTTACATATACACAACCTGTTCAGGCTCAAGAGAGAGGACCATGAGTTTCATACAACGTGGGCCATGTCCCTTAGTAGTCTTACACATGTATATACATCATCCATGTTCTAAGAAGTCTCCAAACATCTAGGACATCCATGCTAATGCTCCACAAAACGAGTCTCAATCTATGTCTTGAACTTTGAAAGCCCCAAAGTACGTCGCATCTTGATCCGGATCGAGCAGGGAAGGGTTCGACACCTGAACGCTGATTTCTTCACCGGCTCGGAGCTTGAAAAATCCCCCAACGTTTATGGAATAGAAGTGGAATTCAGAATTGCCTGACCAGTTTTTCGTGCTCCCTCCTTTCATCAGGTTATGAGAACTTGGGATTTTGATGCTGGTTTTAACGACATACACCATCAGCTGAAGATAGTCTGTAGGTACGCTTCCGGATGTTTCGTGATGACGAAAGCAAATGTTGGCATACAGGTAATAGAAGCCATCTTGGTTAACCCTTAGTTTTCCGTTGCTTAACGTCATGTTAGAGATCTTGGCCCAGCCTCGATCATGGTACCAAGAGGACAGAGTGACCTTATGGGAACCTAGAGAGAAAAAAAGGCACAGGATTTAGAATCCACTTCTTGGATGAGAAAAGTTCCTCATTATTTCCACAGGCTTGTGGGGTGGCGTCATACATCAGCCTCCAGGCTCTGGGCAGCAATTGTCCTCCTTTGCCACGGTACATCTTATCCCAGCTCTCCCTGGAGTCAAATGTTCCAAATACAAACATCACCCCAGGGTCCCAGGTGAATCAAGAAGAGACTAGAAAAGCTTGCTCACTGCCTACACGCTGACATTGTAACTCCTCCAACCTGGTGGACAGCCACCTAACCCAAGGGCAAGCTTCATGAAATTCACGGTATTGCTGTCTCGCATTATCCCACGTTGCCCCAGGTTCTCTCTGTCCTGTATTCCATTCAGTTGCTATTTATGTGTCTCTTAACAGAGACAAGTTAAATCATTAGTGTGAAGTCACTTCTTTCTATTGGATTGGCTAACTCACGTTGGAGTGAGCTGGCCAAGGAAGACAAAAAAGCAACAAGGTGAGGAAAGACTGGAACCCTGATCGAGTGCCACTCCGAGTCCAGTGGAAGCCGCTATGCTAGAATATGCCTCTCCGCTTTTCTCCATACGCATTCTCAAGCCTTAATTCATCCTGGAGATCTGACAGGGGGACACCTGATGTGGCGCTTGCTCTGGACACCCACTCTGCCCATAGTACAGAAGAACTCACTCCGTCCATAATGAAGACTTTCCCCAAGTAGCGGCCCCTCAGGATGCTTACCACTGATGGTAAGGAAAGCGAGCATATAAAGACGGCCTGTCCGCCGCTGCATGCTGTCAAGAACAGGGTGGACATCAGTGACAAGGAGCTGCCCAATAGAAACTGAAGAGACTCCCGATGCTCTGCAGAGCTGAGCTTGGTGAGAAGACAGATGAGCTAGAAAAACCAGGAAGCTTTGGGTCCAAAATGTGGAAGAGAGGGGGCGTGTTGGTGAGAGAAACTCTACCGGGCATTGGGGAGTTCATGAAGCCCACAGAAGAAAGGCTGGAAAGTTAGTCAGTGTGAATAAAAGGACTCACCAAAGATAACAGTAGGCAGAAAGACAAGCACATGGAAGGGCGGAGAGCTGCCCTGTCTGCCAGGACTTCTATTGCTAATGAGGCATGCTGAGACCTCTTCACCCAGTCTGGCTGACCTCCCCAACTCTCTGCTGGGCTCCCAGCTGCTAGAGGTTGGAAAGGGACCTCAGCAAACATTTAGCTTGCAACAGCTTCCTAAGAAAAATTATATATTCTGACCCTACCCCTAAGAACTTTCTTGTGCATTTTACTCTATAAACTTTGAGACCTCGTAAGGTAACAGTCCATGTAT
The DNA here is from genome assembly GCA_902729485.2 of Mus minutoides. Classification (NCBI taxonomy): domain Eukaryota; kingdom Metazoa; phylum Chordata; class Mammalia; order Rodentia; family Muridae; genus Mus; species Mus minutoides. The sequence continues at coordinate 1,018,402 of LR749571.1, forward strand.
GGCAGGTTCCGCCTCCTCCGGTGTAAATAAATATATAACGGTGCTCCAAAATAAAAATAGCAACTCAAAGCCAGCTTCCTCTGAATCATTCAGTACTGGCCAGCATTGAGAGAACACGGGGTTTGAGGGGCTGTTGGCCCAACCAGAACAACAAACTCTATTCTCTTAAACAGAAGCAGAGAGTGGCTCCTTTCCCTGCATCCTAAACCAAATAGCTGTCGGAAGGGAACCAGGAGCTTTGCCTGGGTTTTGGCACTGATTAGATTCTAGGTGCCTGCAGAGGGAGCTTTATAACTAAAACATGCTTGCGGTTGCCAAGCCGACTTTGGCACTGGCTCTCAGGCAATATTTATCCTGTGCCATTTAAAGTGAGCTGAAAAGATAAATGCAGGGTACAGTCACAGCACACGCAGCCCGCACACTGGTATTAATTTGATTGCCTTTGTGAACACGCAAACTCGTTTCCCCACTCAGAGAAAATTAGTGAAGCACCACCATCGGGCACACCCAGACAAAAAACCTGTTTATGAAAGTAACTGTCTAGAGGATCAGAACAGGCCGCCTAGAGAATCCCCTGACAGCTCGAGAGGTGATTTCTCACTGTCTGTATCTTCCACAGGGAAAAAAAATATTGCTATGGCCTATGCTATAATAATGGCTCAAAACTATTTATTAAAAGATTGATTTTTATTATTTAAAAGACTCAGAAAGTTTAAACTCAAAAAAGGAGAAAATTCTGCCTTAAGCCATTTATGAAACAAAGTGGAATTTACATAATGACTTAAGTTCAAATAGTAATTTTAAATCACATCTTCTGAGTGTAATATGGTCCCTCCCCACCCCGAAACATAGTATGTATAGCCGCCCTACAAGATGGACAGAGCTTTCCTGGTTATTACGACTGAGGCGCAGATTGCAGTACTTCATACAAGGTCACAGGCAGGTCACAGGCCCAAGGAGACATTAGAGCCCTGTCACTGGATACCAAACTAATCTACTTCGAGCAAAACTAATGTGACCCTTGGCGAGCTCCCTTCTGACAAAGCCATCCTAGCACACGTATCCTGTAGCCTGCTTCTAGTAAGGAGAATGCACGGCGCTGATTTGAGAATTAAGTAGAGAGGAATGTCAGCTTCTCCTCCTGTTACCACAGGGACCTCAAGCAAAGGGCAAACTGTGTGAAGCACTGTGGTACTGTCTGAACAATCTGAACTGTAACTGTTACCTTGCGGTGAGGGTGAGAGGTAATGAACACGGTGAGACACCTCAGCCACTGGAGGGGTGTGGCATGCAGGCCACAGTGATACTGTGTGCTCAGTGATCACTCTCCCATGATGCTCTCTGTAATCCTGTCATCTTTGCTTAGCTCGGGGTGAGCAGCCAGTGGGGCCCTGTGATCACTACCTAGTGCACTGAGGTAGCTACAGGCACACAGCTCTGGGTCCTCATCTTCAAAAGTAACCAGGTCTCCGGTCTAATAAAGTAAATACTTCTTATTCAGGGAAGATAAGCATAAGTAAAGGGGACAGAGTGTCTCAGCTTCTGGAGGACTGCTGTCACCTGCTAGCCCACACACAGTCTACCTAAATGGGAATGTCTCTGGCTTCCTGACTGCAGCCATCCACCAAGGATGTAGGCAGCGGGGATCCGTTTGATACAGCAGCGGGGATCTGTCTGATATCAAACTTGTCTACTTCAGAGGGAAACCGGATGGGCACTGTGAGCAATTGTACGTGTTCCCACCAACTGGCAGGGGCTCAAACACCCACTTCCGTCCCCGAGAATGAATACAGCGACAATGTGACAGGACTGGCAAGGTATAGGGTTCAACTGAAGGGTCTGCCGCCTCTTTGTGATTTAGAAGGTTTGAGTATGTCCATGGGCGGAGGAATGAAAGATTGAAACAATGTTCTCAGGCTGGGTGTAAATGTAACTTACCTGATGGGATGCTGGCAGCATTGATAGTGAGGTGTGCAAATGGCTGAGCCTCAGGCTTGCCCCGCTGGGCCACGTCTAACCATGAGCCTTCCATCATAGCTGGGGATGACAGAAGCACGTGAGTTTAAAGACCACCGCCAGTACAGGACTTCATACATTCGTTCAAATTACTCATAATTACCTGGAGCTCCTGAGAAGCGCTGTGGTCCCACAATGTGTTGCAGTTCCTGAAATAAAGGAGAACTGTATTCATAAACTCATTCTTTGCAGGAAACAAATATATATGCAGGACTACCAGATGCAAAATCAGTTAGAATGCATTAAAATGAAGCCAGAAGCTCAGAGGCAGCAGAATTCCTGGATCTCACATTCCTAGCATCTGAGCTCCCAAAATGCTTAAAAAGTACCCCCCCACACACACACACACATATCACCACCACCACCAAACAAATCCTTTGAGGCAATAAAAAGAAACAAAATTAAATTATAAAACAAGACAACTGGGCATAATTAATATGTAACAGGTACACAAATAGAAATGACATGCATATAAAATGTATTGTTCTCTTCAGTCTTCAGTGGGCCTCTTTCTATGGAATTCAGTAGTGAGTTCCTATTATAATGCAGAGGCTCAGGCCACAAGTAAGAGAATGATACCTGGCTCCCAGTAGTTATTTTTTTTTTAAGTTAGTGTGTTTAAAGTACTATATGAAGGTCTAAAAAGCTTTTAGAATGCCAATAATTAAAATACTGCAGGAAACAAGTCTAGAGGCATAGGCCAGACAAAGATTGAATATAAATAGATAGGAGTAGGTGACTACATATTTAACCTGCGCTCCCAGAAGGAAGCCTCTACCAAGTGACCATGTGCCCACCCAGTTCAGACGTTAGCTAACATAAAATGTCCCATAAGGCAGAGCCAGTTGAAGCCCTAGCTTTGCCTTGGTTCGGATCATGGCTTCAAGAGCACACCAGTCAGGATGGTTAGATGAGGTAATATAGGTGAACACCCAGCCCGAGTGCCCAGTAAACCCAGATACCTGGAGCTACCAACACAAGACAGGGTCCCAGTTCACATTTAATGACATAAATACTCCTGGCGACTGTCGCAACCCCACAAGGTCTAAAGAATAGATCACATAGCAAGAGCTTTCCCTATGTAGACAGGAAGGCTTTCAGCCTTATAGTCGGACCAATAAATGGGTAGATAAAATGACATGAATTCAATTCTTGTCAATGAGAGATGAGATTTTATTCTTCTTTATTGTTCTCTCTGCCTTCAAACACCCCCAAAGGAGATAAGAATCTATCCTGTTTTTTATAACTCTTAGAGACACCACAGAGGTCACATAAGGTCAGCCTCTGTCCTGGCCTACCCCTGAGTCCCTGTGCAGCCTGAAGTCCACTGTAGGGAATGTTAAGCAGATGGTGGCTTCTTGCATTGGACGAAGCAATGGCTCTTAATTGGCTTCCTTTCCCTCCCCATCCTTGCTGACCTCTGGTCCACGGGTCTCTTCTTGGGATTCCCAATGGTATCCCAATTTCTGGAATTTTCTTATTTTGCTTGATTCACACACACACACACACACACACACACACACACACACACACAGACGCCTCATCATAGAAAAATAAATCAAGAAAAATGTCATTGCGGCCAGGGCAGTGACACTCAAAACTGAGGGTGGTGCATGCTGACCTAAAGGATTGCAGGCAGGTGCCAGCCGCAGGATCAGGTGGTCTGAGATCCAGAAGGCCTGGGCTGGAGTCTCTGACTTGAATTTCTAACACACTAGTAGCTGCTGCTGCAGTCTCTGCTGAGATCCACAAATCCCCTTTGCAAGGATTTCTACGTGGGCAAACGAGGAAATGATCTTAAAGCTTGAGACCCAGACCAAAGCAGCAGGCTGAAGCCCCTGATTAACGGGCAGGGGCGTTTTTCTCCCTCTCCGCTGGGAACACACTTCCCTTGCCCGTTTAATCAGTGGCTTCTAGGTCAGAGCTGCCACAGGCCCATTTAGTTACAAGAAAATTCAATAAATAGCACCTCTCAGAAGCACTTTCAATGCCTGCTGTCAGGGGAAGAAAGGGTTCATGTCCCAGGATGAATTAGAGCACTCGTTAGAGACCCGGGGAGGTAATGCTTTTGTGTTATTTCTCTAGAGTACCCAAGAACTGTAATTCTTCTCAGACATTCAGAAAGGAAGTTTCAATCCCAAAAAGGGATCTTATGATGAATCTGTGACCTCTGTACACACACAATACTTTTAGCACGGATGTCTCCACCCCAATCTGCTGAACCCCAAAGAAATTGCTATTTATGGGCAATCATAAACATATCATTCTAGTAAATCTATAATTTTAAACTGTCCTTGGGTTTTGAGACGAATAAAAAATAATCTTAGCTGAAGGATAGCTCAGTTGGCATAGTGCAAGGGAGACTATCTGAGTTAGATCCCCGGAGCCAGTGGGGGGTTGTTTGATTGATTTAAATAAATAAAAAAAAAAGAACCAGGAATACTAGACATTGGTGCAGCCTTGTAATCCTCACACTCAGTGGGTAACCCCAGCTCTCAGTGGATGACCCCAGCACTTGGTAGGTAGGTCCAGCACTCAGTAGGTCATCTCAGCACTCAATGCATAGCCCCAGCACTCACAAGCTCATATTTGGAACTCTCTGGACAGCCAGCCTAGGCTAACCATCACTCTTCAAGCCAATGAGAGACCCCCGTCTTAGTAAACCATATACAAGTGCTTCCTTTCACACGCACATGTAAATGTCTTCTAAGTAGAACTTGATGCTTTCCCACTGGGGGACACAACTGCAATTTAGAGGAAACTTTGGGGTTGCCCTGGTCCAACTCACAGCCACTGGTCTCAAATCGCACTGATATTTTCCAAAGATGCTGCAAGGTGAACTCTAAGGCGCAGGCAGGCATTGAGAAACAGGATTGCTAAAGGAGTGATTCCTTGAGTTGCTGTTTGGAAGCACCCATGTCCACTCAAAGAGTTACATTTCTATCCCACAGATTGAAACATAATAACTCCGTATGTTTTCAGCCAACCAAGTTTCATTTATCAACCAAGTATCATTTAGAATTATATGAGAAGCATAGAATAAACATCCCAGAGCCTGGATGGTTCTTAGAGTGTGGAACAGAGCAAAGAGTCCTCCTCCCTCCCTCCCATTCCCCCTTGCCTAGATCCCACTAGCAAGTTTTGTTCTAGAGAACCTAATTTTCTACCTGACTTCCCTATCTTAGAAGATCAACCATCTGCCTTCCCAAAACATAGCTACCTGCGACACACACACACATCCACACCCACCCACCCCACCCCCCCACACCCACACACCCCACACCCCACACCCACACACCCCACCCCCCACACCCACACACAGAGACACACACACACACACAGACACACACACAGACACCCCCCATACACACACCTCTACCTTGATTTGTATAAACTAGCCAGGACAAGAAGAATCTTAAGTTAATAAGTTAATACAAAACACCATGAATTAGTGAACCTATTTATGGTCAAACTGTAACAAGTAGTCTTTTCAAAAAGACTTATTCATTTTTAGATAGCATAATTTAGGCCTAAACTATAACAGCTTCCTTTAACAGAACACGGAAAGGGAACAAGACAGAGGAAAAGAGGAAAGTGAATAAAGTAGTCACACACACACACACCCCAATTGCAGCCAAGTCAAGGATAAAAGAAATGTTCGGACACAGTGCCACCTAGTGGACATTGCTCCAATTGACGGCCCCTGGACTGCCAAGGGTTTTCCAATTGGAAATGGGGAAGTTTCAACTCTGTCAAAGTAGATTACATTAATTTTTCATCTTTTCTGTCAGAGTACATCTGCAGAGACACGAAAACAACTGATTTGATTTTTTTTTCTTAATTTCAACTGTAGTTTAACTCATAGGAAAAAATGCTGGGATTTCACAAACTCTCCTCCAGGGAACACGGTATACAAAAGATCAATTGTGTAACTGTGGTCTTGAGTTTCTGTGACTTTTCTTAAACAGGACATCCAAAAAGTGCAGTTCCCAGGAGTGTGATAGCAAAAGCATCCAGTCTCCTAGGACCCAGCTCTCTTCAGACCCCTGCATAGCCTTTTAAATGATTTAGGAGGTTTTTAATTTTTATTTTATTATTTTATTTTATTTTATTTTATTTTATTTTGCCAAACCCAGGAAATAGCTGCTCATCTTGAGAAGTTGGGCCCACTTATGGGAGGCCACACTGGTAAGAAAAAATACAAACTCTGATTCCTACTTGAAAGTCCTTGGTTAGCTATAGGGAATTCAACACTTCCAACCAATTTCTAAGCCACCTTTACAAACTGCCAAATAACTACTAGGAACGAGACCCCCAGTATATAAGATTAAATTGGTCTTACGTTTGTTTGACTGCAATCTGGATACCATCCTTCTAAATAATAAAAATATATGTCTCAGCTGCCTAGGTGCGATGGAAAAGGTCAAGCTACTAGAGTTTGGGTTTTATCAGTCTGAAATCCCACTTGGGCTTTGATAGGAATCACGTGATCCATTGGTACCTGTCAATCAAGTCACAGGAGAAGCAATTTGTACAGCCAGATGCTCCCGACACTATCTTACCAGTCAGTAGCAAGGGTCTCAGGTGGCTGCCTCCCTCTGCAATACCACAGCAGCTGCAGAGACATCTGGCTGGTTGAACAAGGATTTAACACCCCGCTTGCCAGATATAATACAGGGTTCAGACACTTGTTAACATATGTAATGCATTCATTTTAACATCTTAATGATACCCTTCATGTAATTCTTCTCCAACCTAGTTACAAGAATAGTGCATTCATCAGCCAGTTAGCACTTGAATGCCACACTCGCCTCTTTCTGGAAATGAATAGTTCATTTCCCACTCCTGCGGGGAAGTCCTACAGACTTCTACTTGGTAAATAGCTCAGAAATCCCATCTTCTCTTCCTGGGCCCAGACCACAGCATCAAGATCCCATCACTCCTCAGGAAGACAATTGCCCCTTCCCACCTCCTCTCACAGTCTTCCTGCCACAGACTTATGTCTGGATGGTGGCAGGAAAGAGCATCTTAAGTGCAAGGGGAGCTTGTCCCTCCTCTTCTTGACATCACTTGGTGACTCCAGGAACAAATACAGCACTAAGGTTTATAAGGTCCCTCATGACTGGGCCTCTGTGATATATATATATATCACAGAGGTTTTTAATTTTTATTTTATTATTTTATTTTATTTTATTTTATTTTATTTTGCCAAACCCAGGAAATAGCTACTCATCTTGAGAAGTTGGGCCCCCTTATGGGAGACACACTGGTAAGAAAAAATACAAACTCTGATTCCTACTTGAAAGTCCTTGGTTAGCTATAGGGAATTCAACACTTCCAACCAATTTCTAACCTGCCTTTACAAAAGGCTTTATATATAAAGAGAGAGAGAGAGAGACAGAGACAGAGACAGAGACAGAGACAGAGACAGAGAGACAGAGACAGAGACAGAGACAGACAGAGAAGCATCTTCTGTTATTCATAAGCCCTTTTCAACCAGGCCTATTTATGCCAACGAGATAACTCAAGGGATGGGAGCTGGTTGCCAAAGCAACCAAGTACTTGATTAGGAGATAGGAGTTTTGCAAGGCGTATCCCACTGTCCTTCCACATCTTAAGACTTAGAAACTGTTTTGGTCGAGGGGAAAACTGGAACACTTGCTATCTGAAGTCTTTGGGTGTAGAGAAAGCAGTAGCTGTTCGCTGAGCTGACTGCCTGGCTTCATAGCTCTTCCTACCCCGTGGGCCACCTCCTCCCTCAAGGATGCTGGCAGCACTATGGGTAGATGCTGGCAGTCCTGTGGGTAGATGCTGGCAGTCCTGTGGGTAGATGCTGGCAGTACTGTGTGGGCCCGGTGGAGCTGCTTCTGATGGTGCCAGGTGCCAGAACCTGGCTTCCCATTCATGGGCACCATTGATACCTGCTGCTTCCCATTCATGGGCACCATTGATACCTGCTGCTCCTTCTGCTAAACCTGAGAATCTCGAGGAGGAAATACCAAATCCATGATTTTCCTATTAGAGCAAGCTGTAGTTTGGGGTGCACCATAAACTCGCCAGCCAGACGACTCGCCCTAAGTCTCGGGATTGGGATTCGAGAGAACAGCTCTTGCTGGGCTCTTGAAGTTCCTTTTTTTTTTTTTTAGAAGAGGTAAGGTGTTCACAGGGGTGAGAGTTGGGCTGTTATACATTGTTAGAAACAATGATAGGGTTGGAACAAGGGTACAGTATACATCACGTAAACGGGGTTGCAGTTTACATCAGATCTAATAAATGGGTGCTTGGTTCCAGATCTTGGGTCAAGGGACTGAGATGTATATCTTACACACCAAAGCAGACCTGGCCTCCAGGTTCTCCCAGCATCCCTCAGTCCCTAGCTGGCATACTCTGCCCCATGAACTTTCCAGCCCAGGGGCTGGGCTGCCCTTCCCTTAGAGGCTCTTCTCTATATAATCCAGACATTTTGTTCTCCTCTCTCTGTGCATGCACACTTTCTCTCTTTAATTCCCCCCTCTCCTCTCTCTCTCTCTGCCAGTGGTGACCTCCCTAGCTTCCTTTCCAGGGGCCAGAGAACTCGCCCAAGAACAGCTTCCCAAAAAACCTGTCTTTAATATAATCTAATCTGTCTTGAATTGGCTCATTTGACCAGCGGGGAAATAAGTTATCAACAGAAATTTATTCTTGTTTGTTTGTTTGTTTGTTTGTTTGTTTGTTTGTTTTTTCGAGACAGGGTTTCTCTGTATAGCCCTGGCTGTCCTGGAACTCACTTTGTAGACCAGGCTGTCCTCCAACTCAGAAATATGCCTGCCTCTGTCTCCCGAGTGCTGGGATTAAAGGCGTGCACCATCACACCCGGTTCAGAAATTTATTCTTAATTACAAATAGAAACCTTAATTTGCAAGGACTTAACACAGGACAAACAGGAACTTATTTTTAACTGTCTTAAATGCAAACAGAACACTGAACCTGCCAGGAATATCGTTCCTGTTTTGGTTCCCCATTAACTTGCAAGGTATAGCGTTCCTGTTTTGGTCTTGCACCTAGCCGGAATGCCCTAGTGGTCACTTTAGGCACAAAGCTTTTTCACCTCCAAAAACTGGAAGAGCAACTCCCACCTCGTTCTACAACCACTGCCAGAGCAGGACTTAGAATCCTTATCTCAGCAATCCCTGACCCTAAAGATCATAGCCAGAGAGAGACGGGATTATTTGTCCTTAGGACGGCGCAGGTCCTTAGGGGGAGTCATTGAGTCCCCAAAGCTAAGAACTTTAGAGCCCTTTTCTGTCTGAGCAGGTACATCACTGGAGATGCCCCTCACCCCAGCTTCCTCAG
>LR749571.1:1028478-1268336 GCA_902729485.2 Mus minutoides
CCAGAGCAGGACTTAGAATCCTTATCTCAGCAATCCCTGACCCTAAAGATCATAGCCAGAGAGAGACGGGATTATTTGTCCTTAGGACGGCGCAGGTCCTTAGGGGGAGTCATTGAGTCCCCAAAGCTAAGAACTTTAGAGCCCTTTTCTGTCTGAGCAGGTACATCACTGGAGATGCCCCTCACCCCAGCTTCCTCAGACAGAACCTCAGCCTGGGGGCAAGCTCTCAGAATGAACACAACTCCTCACCATCCGCATGAGGGATGAAGTACAGAAGGGGATCCCGCAGCTCAGGAAGAGGAGGAGGAGAGGGCAAAGGCAGAAGGGCTTTCTAACCCAACTGAACCTGACGGTTGGACCTCCTCCTGCTCGCTGAGCAACTGCCATGGACGTCTTTGAAAGCTCCGGGTGAAGAACTTGGCCGTGATGGCCACATGGGTATCATTTCTTCCAGGAGTGAGAGGAAGAGATGTTCTACAACTGCTGATGTACTTTCCACACTAAAAGCCAGAGGAGCTACATGTCCTTGTTTTCATAAAGAAGAGTGATGCTTTTCCTGGAAGGGCAATGGGTACTCTGGGAATAGAAAATTAGTTTTTATTGTTTAACCTTCATGGTTTAAATGAGGAAGCCTCTGCAGTGGTTAAAGGTCTCCTTGGGCTTTGATTTTTAAAAAATGCCTTATGACAGCGGTATTAGTCTTCGTAAAAGCCCAACTTTAAAGTGTCTTCTATTATGCTACTCATTTTTAAAGGGGGGGGTATGCAGGGGCTCAACGGAGGAGTGCAGCGTGCCTTTGCTTTGCTCTGTCTACAGCAACAAGAATGCCAGCCATACACTAGCAGAGCTTTCTACATCACTAAACCCTGCCTCCTCACAAAAGAATGGCTTTCACAGTCTCCCAGCCCTGTTCTTGATACTCTAGGAATAGGACTCACAGGGCAGCCATGATGTCAGATCAGCCGCTGCAGACATTGAGGAGGACCATGGAAAGAGGCAGGCCACCAGAGAAAAGCCCCTAACAGGCTCACGGCCACAGAGAGAAAGCTGTTCTCTGGAAACACACTATACTTGAGACCCACAACCCTAACAAATCTTGTGAGTGTACAACAGGGCTTGCTTCGATAAGTGACTACCCGCATGTGCTGACTTGTTTTACGTCAACTTGACACAGGGCAGAGTCATCTGAGAGATGGGAACCTCCACTGAGAAAAAAAAAAAAAAAAAAAAAAAAAACCCGCCTCCCTAAGATCGAGCTACAGGCAAACCTGTAGGTCATTTTCTTAATTAGTGATCAATGGGGGAAGGTCCAGCCCAGTGTGGGTGGGACCATCCCTGGGCAGATGGTCTTGGTTTCTACAAAAGGTAGGTTGAGCAAGCCAACATAGGAAGTAAGAAGCACTCTGCTGTGTTTTCCGTATCAGCTCCTGCCTCGAGGTTCTAGCCCCTTTTGATTTCCTGCCCTGACTCACTTCCATGATGAACACTGATATGTAAGCCAAAGAAACCTTTTCTACCCCAACTTGCTTTTGATCATGGTGTTTCATCATAGTGGGTGATAGCCCTGCCCATACGCAATGTGACACATAATTCAGCATGGATATGGGTTAGTCACTCATTAATTTTATGCTTCAAGTTGTATTACCACATGCCTGCCATTGGGGACATTAATGGAAGTCACAGGTCCTTGAAAAGCTCACCCATGGTGAGCCAGGCTCAACCTGGGTGCATATAGCTGGTGTACAGATAATAAACTCCATGTGTATCTGAGACAGCCTCCTAATTATATAGGCAGGTGGGCAAGTGTTAGTGGGAGCCTGTTTTGAGAAGTGCCTGCACTTCATTTTTGAGATACAATTGGAAAAACGACTAGACAAAATGGGCCAGAATAATAAAAGAGCACACACAAGAACCCTATTCAGGTAAATCCATCAGGCAAATCCTGCTTGGATGTTTTGTCAGGAAGCAGTATCCACAGCAGGCCGCCGGTCAGGGAAGAATTGGTGGGTAAGAGAGTAAGACCAGCCTCAGGCTCCTAGCTTCATGATGTGATGACTAAGCTGTCCACTCGGGAGGATAGACCAAAGGTGTAGCTACAATGGGCATAAGGAGAGGAGTTCCTGTTCTGGAAGAGTCTTACACTTAGCATTTTTAATTGGTGTTTTTAACCACAGCTATTGCTGTGGTCACCACTTGGTATTCTCAAAGGGCTTGGTATTTTCAAAAGAACTGGAGTAGCATCTTAATAACCAGGATGCTTCCTAGAATGGGCCTCCTCTAGACCTTGAACTCCAAGCTCAACAGGCACTCAATATCAGATCATCTCTGATATAGATGATTCTCTCCAGTTTCCAATACCACCTTTTCCACCAACCAACTCCATTCTCTTTATCATATTTAATTTATTAAACAAAAAGGGCTGCTCTGTCCATCAGTGGCTCTTAACACGTAGGCTGGTTCGAAGAGGTCACGGGGTCCATCCTTCTGGCTATCAAGGCAGAGCCTCTAGCCAAGGCTCTAGGAGCTCTTAATAAAAGCAAACAAGCAAGGGCCCCAAGGTCACTGAAGATGCAGCTATTGCAAAACACAGCCCCCGGACATATCTTCCCATCCATTCCACAGGCTGCTACTCTCCTCAAATTTATGAGCCAACCCACCGCATAGCAACACAAGCGCCATTAAATCTCTGAAGTTTGCCCATCATGAATACCCTCCTCTCAGGTGGATGCTTCTAACTGTTTCACTCAGAATCTTTTCTTCCATCCTGGGGTCCTGACAGCACAGATCAAAGCTCACCCCTGGCATCACTTGTTAGTTCTGGATTGCAACAAACCCTCCTGGCTCTGCCTTCTTCCCTGGGGCTCCCCTCAGATTGAGTATACCGCCATCAACCCTTGTTGAGAGAATGACAGTGATGGCTCTGTGGTTTAAATAAGAATGTCCTCCCACTGGTCTCCTGCATTTGAACACTTGGTGGCACTGTTTGTGGAGGTCTAGAAGGGACAACCTTGCTAGAGGAAGTATTTCACTGGAGATGGGCTTCAAAGACTCCTGCCATTTTCAACAAGTGTGCTCACCTCACCCCGTGTGTGTGTGTGTGTGTGTGTGTGTGTGTGTGTGTGTGTGTGTGTTACTTATGACTCACAATGTGAGTTCTCAGCATCTGGTACATACTACCCTGTCTGCAGCATGCTGTCAAGCTTCCCAGCTGTAAATCAGTCCATCATGAATGCCTACTTCTCAGGATCCAGAAGCCCAAACAAACCCTGTCTTCTGTAAGTTGCCTTAGTCACGATGTTTTATCACAGCAAGAGAAAAGTAAGTACAAAGCTTTGGCTCTGTAGGAAATCTGTGGACCTTACTCCAGATTTCCCATGAAGACAGCTTTTATACACACTAAATATGTCTGAGGTTGGTTGCAATTCCCAAAACCACGGTGGCAAAGGGGGACGGAATCCTACTGGAAAACCACTACATGACTAACATCTCGATTTGAGAGCGCCAGTGACCCAAACTCAAACCTTCTGGGCTTGTGAGAAACTCTCATAGGACACATATTCTTGAACACAAAAGCAAAGAGGCAGTAAATGGAATTTAAACTTCCCCCTTGATCCTTCTTTTGTAACTAGGAAGCCTAGGAGAAATTTCATCCACATAATAATTCCAAAGTCTCCAGGCAGATAGAACCTGCTTAAAATTTCCAGTGATTTCTAATTTACTTCAGTTGAAATTTAGGGGAAGGCTTTTTTTTCTATCATCTATCTATCTGTCTGTCTGTCTATCTATCTATTTATCTATCTATTATCTATCTATCTATCAATCTATTCACTTATCTTTCTATCTATTCTATCTATTTACTTGAGACATAGCTCTGACTGTTCTGGAACTCACTACATAGACCAGGATTCTCCTGAGTGCTAGGATTAAAGGTGTATATACAAGCCTGACTCTAGGCTTCTTCCTTCCTTCCTTCCTTCCTTTCTTTCTTTCTTTCTTTCTTTCTTTCTTTCTTTCTTTCTTTCTTTCAACTAGGTTTCTTTCTAATAATCAACATTAGACTTCTAAAGGATCAGAGTTCCATGGGGAACAAAATAAGGAAAACAAGCACTCACAATGATGAACATTCTGGCTTTGAGTATATGTTCTCAATCCATGAAATCTAGCTGAGAACAGCAGGCGGCCATCAACATTCCTGACACTTCCTCTTCAATCCACTTTTCAGTCTCCTTGCCGTGCTGTCTCTAGTTCCCTACATGTGAACTTTAGAAAATAAAATCCTGACCACCCAAACCTTTCAGGCTTGTGTTAATCCTTGATCTGTATATGCGTGTTATCTATGTGGGTGGGTGTGGGGAGGTGTATAGGTGTTGTATATCAAGAATCACAAGCAAAGGGCAGCTGAGGTGGGAGACAGATGTCTAGCCTCCCCTGCAGCAAGGCGTGGTCTTCTAAGTCCTGCCTACCAGGCAACAGGATTCTCAGTACAGAGGTGTCCCTCCCACATACGGCCATCCTTTTTCCGGTTACCCTTTCCCTATCTAGACATAACAACACAAGACGCCACCCTGGACACAGGGAGAACAGGGACCTGCTGAAGGAGAAGCCAGACCTGGAGGGCTCATCTCATCAACACGAGAGAGAGGAAAACAAAAACAACTAGACCTTGATAAGACTCTTCCAGTTGAAGTGATGTTGAGTAACCATGACAATTTCATTGCAGATCAAAGAATCAGAAATGTTGGGTTCTCGGGTCTTACAGTCAGGGTACAGTGCTCACATGCATTATAAATGATACATGGACTGACTGTCTCTGGATCAGAATGAGTGTTGCCCCAGTAATGATGGCTCCTTCTTACCTCACTTCTCCAACAAGGCACTAGAGGATCAGAGGTCTGCTTAGAACATAACTTATAGCTGCAGCCATCATCGGGTTGGTGATGTTTGTCGATTGCTTTTGCACATATTTATTTGATGTGTGTGTGAGTCTTTGCCTGCGTGAATGTGTGCACCACATGTATGCAGTGCCCACAGAGGTCAGAAGAGGACATCAGCTGCTACAGATGGTTGGGAGCCAAAATATAAGTGTTGAGAACTGAAGCCAGCTCCTGACCAATAGAGATGCAGATACTTACAGCCATCCATCAGCCTGAGCGTGGGGACCCCAGTGGAAGAGCTAGGGGAAGGACTGAAGGAGCTGAAGGGGATTGCAACTCCATAGGAAGAACAATATCAACTAACTGGACAACCCAGAACTTCCAGGGACTAAACCACCAACTAAAGAATACACATGGAGGGAGCCATGACTTGAGATACATACATAGCAGAAGATGGCCTTATCTAACAGGGGAGAGAGGCTTGATACCACAGAGTAGGGGATGGTAGAGGGGTGAGGTGGGAGTGGATGAGTGGGTGGAGGAGCACCCTCATAGAGGCAAAGGGAAGGGGTAAGAGGGGATGGGATGGGGGATTGGTGGAGGGGTAACCAGGAAAGAGGATATCATTTGAAATGTAAATAAATAAAATGATTAATTAAAAAAAGAGAGTGAAGAATCTACCAGCCTCTGTATATACAAGCAGGACAAGCATACATAGACACAATTCATACGCACATGTGTGTGCACACAGGCAAACACATACACACAGTTCACAGTTTAAAGACTAGCTTTTAAAAACAAGCACAGGGGCTGGAGAGATGGCTCAGCAGTTCAGAACACTGGCTGTTCTTCCAGAGGTCTCCGGTTCAATTACCAGTACCCACATGGCTGCTCAGAACTCCAGTTCCAGGGGCTCTTGCTCCTTCCTCCAGCCTTTGAGGACACCAGACACACATGTGCTACACAGACATACATGAAGACAAAACACCCATATAGATTAAATAAATAAACGGACAGACAAAGCAGCCATTAGCCCTTTGCTGTGGGCAATGGGCTGTGCACAGACAGGCTGGTCTCCAGTCCGAACCACGGGACCCGGTGGTGATAATTCACCTACATGGGGAGGTAGGCATTCCCTCACGTCTCCTGGAACCCTGGCTCCTGGCGAAGTTACTGCCCCCACAGCCCGCATAGGAGAAGCATGGCTAGTCGTCACCTAGACAATGCCCCAAGCTTCTGACCTTCAGGCTAAACTCCTCCCAGTTACCTAGCAACAACAAAATAAAATAGCCCACTATAAGAGGGGCTTCTTGGCCCCACCTCTCTCTCTCTCCTCTCACTCTCCTCATCCTCTCCTTGTTCTCTCTTATTCTCTCTCCTCTCACTCTCTTATTCTACTCTCCCTCTTACTCTCTCTCTTACTCTCTAAACTTTCACCTCTCTCTCTCTCTTTCTCTCTTTTTCCACTTTCTTTTCTTTCTCCCTGCCTTTCTATAATAAAGCTCTAAAACCATTGTCTGTCTCTGTTCATCAAGGCCCACTGTGCTTGGACGATGGGATAGGCTTTCTTCTAATGAGCCGTGCTAACCTCCTGTCAGAAGGCCTTCCCGTGCTCCAGCCACAGACCAGACTAAGGACTCTCGCCTGTGTGGGAACCTCTCTCCCTCAGCCCTCTCTCCCATATCCCCGGGACCCTGATATCGGGGGCTGCTCCTTGTGCACCCCCCCAGTCAAGTGGGGTCAGTGGCTTAGATGCCCAACCGGGCAGAGTGGAAAGCATCCAGCAGCCCTCCCGAGTCTGTCTGCCCAGAGCACAGGAGCTCTGACAGGATGTGGGCTTTTTCCCTCCCCACTCTTTCCTCTATCCCCTTAGCAGCCTGCACTTTGCTTCTTCTTATCCTTCAAAACACTTGATATCAAACCTGTAAATACTTCTATAGGCAAATACCATACAGTTTTTCAACCAAAAGGTCCTGGAGTGGAGATCAACAACCTGGCACACTGAAGGCAGGTGAAGTCACATCTCCCAGGGCCCAGAATCTCTACTTGACAAATAAAAGATATCTCTCCACTGAGTGAAAACTGAAGGCAGACTAGGGTGAGCATCCTCCCTGCCACGCATGGCAGTCCTGGTCACTGCCTGAACTCACCGCTCTGCCTGAGCCGGCTGGCGGGGAAGAGCCCAGGAAGGCTGCCAAAATTGAAACCAGGCATCGCTTTACAAATCAGACACCACATTCATACTAGTGTTTGTTTTATTGTCATAGACTGTTTTGATAGACTTTATAAGTTGCGGTTGGTATAGCTGGCCCAGTAAGAGGGTTTTCAGAGTTCTGTGCTAAAGGGGAAATAAAGCCAAGAAAACCCAGACACACACACACACACACACACACACACACACACACACACACACACACACGGGAAAAACAAGATTACTTGTCTGACCACAATGAGCTGGGTAAACACCACGTTCTGCCCGCCTACAATGTGATACTGCACCCATGTCTGGTGTGGGTCACCGCTGCATGGGCTGATCTCTCAAAGCTGATGGCAGCTACACCTGAATTGTTCTTTGGGTTCGCTCAGTATCTCCTAGAGCTAAAGCTAAGATGCGCACCTACTTCCAGAGTGCTTACCACACCCTTCCTATTTTTAGCACTGCCAAGACAAATGAGAAATCAGATTACTGTGGCAAATTACTCAGACGTCACATTAACCAGTGGTTTTCATCAAAGGATAATTCATTTGGTAAACCCGTTCATTTGACTAGGATAAAAGAGTACATTCTGGGGCATAAGAAAAAGGTCTGGCAAAATGCCTCTGTCCACAGCTGCACCCTATGGATGTTGGTTAACTGTAATGAGAAGGTTTGGGTAGCACTCATCTCCTTCCTAAAGATCAGGCCTGGGAAGAGACAGAACTGTCACCTCTAGCGCATGCTGGCGTATTACAATAATGTGCATGCTATTCCAATATGTACTGGCTTATTGTAACTATTCATTGAGCTTTTAAAAGGATTTTATAAATTGCTCATTTTTTTTACATGTAAACTCCTACAGCATAGCAAATACAAGTACAAAATTAATTAAATACAGTCCAATTCCTCTTGAGAGCGAGCCATTATTATCTGTTAATATAAAAAGGACTCTCTCTCTGTCTCTGTCTCTGTCTCTCTGTCTCTCCCTGTCCTTCTTCCCTCCCTCCCCTCCTCTCTTCCTCAGAGGCAGTGTTCCATTATGTAGCTCATGCTAATCTCAACCTCACAATCCCTCTGCCTCAGTTTGGGATTACAGACATGGGATACACCTGGAACCATGTGCCTTTAATAGAAGCCATTGACTCTCCCTGTCTAGCCTTCATCCTAGTTTGCCAGGTTCTGATTCTGAACTCAGAGCCTCACCCACCATAAACACACAATCCACTGCTGAGGCTCATCCCCAGACCAAGGAAGGCCATAACTCCTCAAAAACTGGTAAAATTCGTTTTTTCCCCTAATCCATGTTGTGTTCACTTATTTAAAATAATTGTATACTGTATTAAATTATACACACATATATTCACACAGGCAGATAAGTGACTGCCTTAAGCAAATGCTTTCCTGTGCTTGCTACAATAACATCTATTTCATCGACTCTATGACACTCAGTTTTAGTGATTCATCTCTAAAATTAAGACGCAAGTAGACTCTGTGATGATCACGTTGAATTTTTTTAATCAGCGTATTATCTTGGCGATGTGACAATGAATGTAAGTCTAATAAAATACAACAAGCCTCACCTTCAAAACGTTATACTTACCTTAAAAGTATTATACCTTACCTGTACTTCTAGCTGACATTGTTAGACCTATGCTATCCCTCTGAAGAGCTAAGCTAGAACGGGCTGTGGTAGTTAATTAATAAGATCGGCAATAAAGAATTCCCCGCACGTACAGCCAATGGCTGGGCAGGAAGACTGGGCAGAACTTTTAGATTGTCTGGGAGAGGGACCTAGAGGGAGCGGGAGAGACAGAGAATGGCCATGACTGGGAAGCAGAAAGATGAAACTTAAAGGCCCACTGGCATGTAAGAATCCAGGAAAGTGACGCTAGGGGTCACTTCACCAATTGGGTCTGGGATAGCAGAGATGAAATATAGATTCTAAAAGATGCTAACTCAGGAATTCCGGAGGGGAGTGTTTGCTAGCCACGGAGAGGCTTAGAAGTGCCCAATCACCGAGCTAGTCAAGGCATATCAAAATTAGCTGGCGCACACATGTGCGTGTGTGTGTGTGTGTGTGTGTGTGTGTGTGTGTGTGTGTGTGTGTGTTTCAATCCAGAGAGCTTTGGGGAGGGTGTAGTGTGAGCATGAAACCCCACCCCTACCCCGGGAGCCAAAGCAGTTTAACAAATTCACCGCTATACCACACCTGACAGCAAAAGGCCAATTACACTACCCTGCTCCTTGTGGGAGCCCAAGCCACGGGTGTGCAACAGGGAATCCTACAGAATCAAATGGGGAAAGAGCTACCAGAGAGTCCTGGGATCCTAGAACATGTTTTTTAGATCAAGAATTCAAACTAACAACATAATCGCCTACTAACTGCAGTCCCTTGACTTCTCCTTCCAGCTATGCTATCAAATCTCTCCTCTTAAAATCAAGGAAAGAAATCGACCACCACCAACTTCGAAAGAATTCTCCTGAAGTCAGCCTCATCAGCTCTTTTACAAATTAGTAAAGGAACAAAGTTAACAACCACACTTAAGAGCTTTAACATTCAGTTACCATAGAGTCAGCAAGACCCTTGCCTTTATGACGTCAGTGAGGTCTTACCTTTTGCACGGCCCCCTGAAAGGCTTGTTTCATTCTCCTGCAGGAGTCAGGTAGTGTGTCTTCACTCTCCAGAGTCGAGTCCTGCAAACCTGCATTTTCATGGAGTCTCAGGATTCTATAAAAGCAGTGAGTGCTGTCTTCTGAGACTCTGTTAGGATCCATCTAGGAGGGGAAAGGATATTAAAGGAAATATTGTAGTTAATGAAGTGTGACTTGATAAGAAAAGGGTCGTGCTTAGAGTTTTCTATCCCCCAGTGGTTGATAATTAATAAAATTATCCTCAAGCCAGGCATGGTGGTACACACCTTTAATCCCAGCATACAGAAGGCAGAAGCAGGCCAGTCTCTGTGAGTGAGATGCCAGCCTGCTCTACAAAGTGAGTTCTAGAGCAGCCAGAGTGATTACACAGAGAAACATTGTTTTGGAAAAAATATTTATTACATATATAATTTATTTTAATACACATTAAATCATCTTTTTGGTGTGTGTAAGTATGTATGCACACATGTGTGAATGCACATGTGGTACACAGGAGTGTGTTCCACGTTCCACTTTAATTTTTTTGACATGAGGATGTTCATTGAACATGGAGTTCATCTATTGGCCGGACTGGCTGGCCACCAAGACCTCAGGATTCTCCTGTCTCCATTTCCCATCACAAGGATTATTGACAGATCCACCTCCCCTGCCCTGAACACACTGACTTCTAATTCACTTTGATGAGTAGCTGACAATCACCCCAAATACATGAGGCCATAGATTCTTAACAACAAAAATGTATGTGTATAATTTACGGGGATTGAGCTTCTTCATGGATAGAAGAGGTATGACAGATATCGTATGTGATCCCAGCAGGCAGGAGAGGACTCAGTACGCTAGATTGGTGGTTCATAGTTATAATCTACTTGAGATGCTAAAGCAGAAGGATCGCTGTGAGTATGAAGACAGCCTGGGCTACACAGTGATTTCCAGGCAAGCCTTGGCTACCGTGTAAGACCATGTCTCATAAGACACAGGCCAAAATGCTAGATGAAGCCACATGGAGATGAAGCCCACTTTAAGAACCAAAGCTTGAAGCCTGCATAAATCAGACAAAATTAGCATAATGTTTAGCTACTGTTTCCATTGGCCTTCTTCCTTAGTCTATGAGTATTTTGATGAGTGAAAGAAGAGAATGAGAACCCCATCTGCATCTCAATCAAAACCGGAAGCCAGGAGTGTAACTTCTCTTTCTGATGAATATTATGTAACTTCCCTTTCTGAGGAATACTATGTAGCCAGTACTCCTCGCCTGGATCCTACAAATATGTAAAAGTGACATCCATCATCACTCTAAGGAGGAGAGGATATACTCCTGCAGGCTATCTGGGTAAGTGCTAGCAAATGCTAAAACATAAGCAATGTCTTGCCCACACATCCCCGTGAAGTTACCAGCTGACATCCCCGTGAAGTTACTAGCTGACATCCCCGTGAAGTTACCAGCTGACATCCCCGTGAAGTTACTAGCTGACATCCCCGTGAAGTTACCAGCTGACATCCCCGTGAAGTTACTAGCTGAACACTAGGTTTAGGATGGGGAGGGTTTAGGGGACTTTCGGGATAACATTTGAAATGTAAATGAAGAAAATATCTAATAAAAATTGAAAAAAAATCTGATTAAAAAAAAAAAAGATGTCCTGCCCAGCCCAGCATCTCTGTGTGTGCTGTTCTAGATGCTTGTCTTCTATTTCCCAAGCTCCCTCAAGGTTTTTTGGTGGCTTCGATCACCATAGAAAAGGGAGTTTGTTCTTGTTGGGTTTTGTTTTGTTTTGTTTTGTTTTTAGAGACAGGGTTTCTCTGTGTGACCCTTGATGTCCTGGAACTAGCTTTATATAAACCAGGCTGGCCTTGAACTCAGAGATCTGCCTGCTTCTGCCTCCAGATTGCTGGGACTAAAGGTCTGTGCCACTACCACTCAGCTGAATTTGTTTTAACAGCTTAATATGTCCTCTTCCTTCCAAAAGTCAGTAGATTACAAACTAGACCAAAGGCAAAGTTTATAATAACTAAAGCTAAGTGAGAAATAAACTTCTCTTTCCCCAATTTAATTAAAATACACAGAAAGATATATGCTGTTATTAACCAATCCTCAGGAACAAACTAAAAGGTACCCTCTCTATACACACATAGACATGTTTTATTATTCTAGTCATGCAAATAGAAGGATCATCTAAGCCTGAAAAGAAATAATTTTTAAATGTTTTATATTTTCAGACATACACTCAGAGATACACACAGACACACAAACACACATGCACATGCGCACGCGAGTGCCCCCCCCACACACACACACGTGTACTTGTTGCCTATAACTCCACCTCCAAGAGATCTGACCCCTAGTGTGGTCTCTCTGAAGGTGTCTGCACAAATGCACACACACACACAGACACATATACACAACTAAATAAAAAATAAGCATTGAAGCTCTAAAATACATAAGGATGCTCTGTAAGCATAGGTGAGGTCATACCATGAAACAAAATTATTTGCAATGCATATTTATTTCATATATTTTCTTTACAATAAGAAGTACAAATCAGAGAGTGTGAGTTTTCACTGAAGGGCAGCTGTCAATCATAGCTGGGTTCAGACCTCAGGAAAGCAGAATTCTGCAATAGCTTCCTACCAGACAAGAGCTGAGCTGAAGAGACCCATGTGGCATTAAGAAATGCCTGGAGATTCTAAACAAAGTTCATTAGACTTGCATCCCACAAACAAATCGAAGCTATCTAACAGAAGCAGCAACTCCAACACTGTCAGTATTCAGGGTGCAGCTAATCACCCACATGGGCTTAACTAGATCCGAGGTCATGTTCCATGTATTAAAATATTATTTCTCTGAGAAATAATGCTTTAAAGTGCCAAATAAACAACTACATACAGCTATTCTGGTATGAACATGAATGCAAATCCCCTCCACCTCACACCAAGATTCACTAATTAGCACAATGTTGCATCACCTAATAACAGTACACGATAAAGAACAAATTAAAACGTAGAATGCAAAGCTTTTGTCTTTTCTCTCTTAAATAAAAACATAAAATAGAAGTAGCAGTGACCAATTCTCATTTGGATCCCTTAGACAATTTTATCGAGTGCCTAAGTTAGATTCAATTGTTGAATCTTTCTTCAAATACTTAGAAAATATACTTAAGAGCCACTCTTCACATCTCCATGTTGTTTAAGAGCTCACCAATTATTGTGAACAAGGAAAGAATGATTACTCAGCAAACATTAACTTTGTCCACTCATTTTCTTTCTTAAGCATCCCAAGTCAGAAAGCCGCTTTGTGTCTCTAACCAGATGTGCTCTCTCCTTCCAGTGCCAAGGAAGGAAGGAAAGAAGGAAGGAAGGAGGTTTGAGAGGTGCAGGAGCAAATGCACAGGTCACCAAGGAAGGAAAGCGGGGCAAGGAATAAGGTTGGTGGGTGAAACTTAAGAGAGTGTTGGAGTGACCAAATGCATGTAGCTCCCACCCAGCAGCATATTCTGGGGTACAAGGCAGTCTAGATAGAGCATTTTCACCTCTGAAACCCTGTACCATGTTAGCTACTAGACACTTACTTTGCATAATAGTAAAGTAGAAATGGAAAGATGTGTAGGGTCATTTGAAAGGCCCTTTCAGTCGATAAAGTACTTCAGGTCCTATGTTAGATGCTGGGAGTCGGTGGGGCAGGGGAACAGAACAAGCTGTCCCTGTCTTCCTAGAAGGCATATCAACTCACATTCCACAAAAGAGCATATCAAACTGAGTTACAGTGAGTCACACCTACAGGTGTTCTTGCCAACACTAGATCTTGAGTTATCTGATTGTAAAAGGAAGGTTGGGGCTGGGAAAGCATTTGTCTGCCACACTGGAGGCCCTGGGTTCCATCCCCAGTACCACACACACAAATAAACAGGGGACTTTGAAAATGCACCTATCCCTAACGGATGGTGTTGTGACTATGAAATGTGTGTGTGTGTGTGTGTGTGTGTGAGTGTGTGTGTGTGTGTGTGTGTGTCTGTCTGTCTGTCTGTCTGTCTGTCTGTCTGTCTGTCTGTGTCTGTGTCTGTGTCTGTGTCTGTGTCTTAGTGTCTGTGTCTGTCTGTGAACTTCCTTCAAACCAATCATTCATAGGGTTAAATGAGGCAGGATGCTTGACATTTGGGCTGCTTCCTTATCAGTTTTTCAAACAAGCTGCCTGCCCACCTCAACATCAGATTTGCAGTAGTGACTGAGGTTCTCAGTGAAACGCAGCCAGTGGCTGCCGTCTGCCATGTGCACAGGAGAGTTCAAAAGCAAAAGGAAAAAGCTCTAGCTTTCTGAGAGTCTTAACTTACCCCTTACCTGAAACTGGAAACTTGAGTATGGCGCCTCTCTCTCTCTCTCTCTCTCTCTCTCTCTCTCTCTCTCTCTCTCTCTCTCTCTCCCACACACTACACACATATATATATACCACATACATCATCATATACATACACATCTCACCCACAGACACACCCCAAATACACACAGACATACTACAAGCATACACATACCACACTACACCACACCACACCACACCAAACACACACACACACACACACACACACACACACACACACACACAACTTTACAAGCAACATTTTAGGAAAGCTTTTTTTTTTTTTTTTTTTTTTTTTTTTTTTTTTGTCTTTGAAAACCATAGTATGAATACTATGTAGTAAATACATAGCACGAACCACAAGGTCCCTTTGGCAGGCCTGGTGGGATAAAAGGCAACCTATCCTGCATCTTGGCACTTTTTTAAAAATGTAGACAGATAATCTAAAACACCCAGGATGCTTTTGCATTGGCTTTGGTTTTAATTTTCGTTTTGTTTGTTGTTTGTTTGTTTGTTTGTTTGTTTTGATCCAGGCTGGCCTGGAACTTCCAATCCTTCTGCTTCAGAGAATTCATATTATTTCCGTTCCACATCTTTAAACTATAATAAATCTGGCTTGCTTTATCTTAAAGTGTAAATGTGTTCTCTGATAGGAGATGATTTCATTTTCATTCAAACACATTCAGAAATTCTAAATATTTCATCCAGAACTTAAAAACTTAATACAACTTAAAAAAAAACTAGTCAACACCAATACCTAAAGTACAAAAGGTTTCCATAATACATAAAAATGAAAAGAATTATAGATTGAACCCTTCAGTGTACCCCAAACCAATCCTCAACAACCATTCGCCAACAGCAAGAAACCTCGATTCACGCATAAGCTATGATCTCCCAACGCCTGCACTTATTCATTCATTTTGGAGCATTTTCCAGACATCATAGCATATCATGGGCAAGGGATTCTGGATGTATCTCTAAGTGACTAGGGTTCGCTTAGGTGTCAAATGCCACACTCAGTGAGAAGCAGTCAGAATACTCCAACATTTTTCATAATACTACTCTGGTAATGTAGACAACCTTTAAAAAATGTAGTGACAGACCTGGGTTCAGAATAATGACTAAAATTATCTTAAGTAAGTCTCAGAGAGACTCAACCCTTGTAGCGACCGGGGGCCAGAGGTATAGTTGGTGTACTTGGTAGAGTGTTTGCCTAACACACACACAAAGCTATGTGCATTCAGTCCCAAGCATCACACCACATAAATGGGGCACCGTGATGCATGTCTGAAACCCTATCTTGGAGGTATAATATCCTTGGCTATATGACAAATTTGAGGTCAGCCTGGACTACGTGAGACCCTAGCTAGGAAGGAAGAGATGGAGGAGGAGGAGAAGAGATGGGGAGAGGAGGGCAGGGGAAGGAAAAGAGAGGACAAATGCTTGTATCCAAAATTCTGATGACACTAAATCCTCTAAAGGAAAAATCTCCTGGCTCCGATTGCAATCTTATGTGTTTACGTTGGGAAAAAGTTGTTTTCTACAATTCTTATGTCAGCAAGATAAAAGGTAACCATACCATTAGGATAACAAACATCTCATGTCACCCTACCACCATAGAATTCCTTCAGGAAAACTGGACAAGAACACAGCTAGTGACTCATTCCTCCACAGCCATGCCAAGTCCCAGGGTTCCTGGTAAACTAAGAGCCCCTATAACATGCTCACTCCACACTTTTTTCCAAGTTCAATGTTCACATCACTCTTACTGCTGGGAAAAGATGCTATGACCCTAACAGGCTTAAAAAGTAGAAGATACTGAGAATGACTGCATATCTTCTGGCCTAAAGTCTCTTTGCAAAGAATTATAATAGCCTTTCGTTGGAAGCATACGCTATCCCCTGGTACCACACATAGAAAGTCGGGAGGACTGCATATAGAGTGGTTGCTAAATCAATCCCGGGGCATTTAATAGTGGCATGAACTATGCAGGCTCTCCGGACACATCCATTAAAATGGCAGACAGCAGAAAACAACAGATAAGCCATTCTTCATTGATTCCTATGTACCCCAATGAAAGGGGGGATATTTACTCACGTTCATACGGATTTGTGTGATTCATATCGCAAGTAAACCACTCAGACCGCGTCTGAGGAAGAACATGTCTTCAGGTACTGAGTGCGATTATGAGCATGGAGACCCTGGTTTTCAGAAGGACCAGTTTATGGTCTGTCTATTTTTGCATTAGTGGGTAACCACAGCATGGGATAAAATGCAAACCAGGAGGTCTGAAGACTTAACAAAGCCCGTGATCCAAAGTACAGCTCAAGACTTTGTTTGGCACATGTCAAAAGCCTATGCAGTCCAAGAAATGACACATTGTAATGCATCCATTTTGGTTTAGTAATCACCTCTGATTCTGGAAACAAACGAAGTCCAAACCCAACTTTCTTTTCCCATAAAAATATGCACAGTCAGCCCCCCACTTCCTCTGAGAAAGAATTCATAGCACCAGACAAGAGTATTTGAATGAATCCGACCGACTGCACTGCAATTTCCAAGAAAACACAAGAGCACAAACCACCAGAAAGCATAATATTACAAATTTACCCCTTCCTCCCTCTGCCATCTCCCCAAGGTTCTGAATCTTTAGCACGGAGCTTCCTCCTTTCTTCAAAGGTTGGTTACTGGCTAGATTGTAGTCAGGCTAAACTATCACACACACACACACACACACACACACACACACACACACACACAGAGAGAGAGAGAGAGAGAGGCACCTTCCTTCCTCCACCCACCTCATAGGCAGGCGCAGTGGGGCTGTCCCTTCACCCTTCAGAATCTGAGCTCCAGAGGATCCACAGAGCCCCAGCCCTGAGACCAGGCACATCTGATAGCGCTGTCGCTGTATGAATTTTGAGGGATGAGTGTCATCCCTAGCTGTTCCAAAGACTACTGACACCCTCTCATTGTGGTCCCAAAGTGTCAGGAAACCAAGGCAGCCAGGGGTTGGTTAGTGGCGTTGGGAAGCTTAGATGCCCAAGTAAAAGTTCTCACTTTCCCCACTTTCCCTAAACGAGTTGAAGTTGGTTCTTAACTGCAAGTGAAAAATTCACTGTGGGGAGAAAGCGTGTGATCACTTGAGGCACAGGAGGGGAGCGGCCAATGCTGCGCCTGGGGGGGAAATTCAAACCCATCCTCGGCCAGAACCAGAGTTCAGCTTCTGCACGCTGCGCTGATGGCAGATGAGCGTGGCTGGAGGTCCCCAAGTTCCCTTCCTTGCGGGGGATGAGGTGTCTTTACCTTCCAGAATAAGCGAGATCCAGGGAGCCCAGCCCTAGGACCAGACTCAGTCCCCTTTCCTCCCCGCACTCCCGCAGAGAATCAGGCAAGGATGTCAGCCACTCACCTGCGCTCGAAAGTACAGGAAGAGAGCGATGCTGCAGACCACCTGGCCCAGTCCCAGCCCCAGGAGGGCCAGGAACATGGAACGGGAGGCAGTGGGGGGCGGTGCCGGAGCCGGTACTGAAGGCGCGGGGTGCAGCGGACCCTCGTGTGGGACGCCTGGGCCGCTGCCCATCTCCTCTGAGCCGCGCAGGTACTTGCCGTAGTCTCGGCTGGCCCGGCGCATGGCGCGGCGCCCGGAATTCGGGCGCCCTGCTCCGCGATCGCTCTCTCCTTTCCTCGGCCACCCACCGCCGAGCAGACTCCCGGCCAGGCGGGCCCCGCCCCGACCGGTTCACCGAGGTCCTGGCAGTGGCTCCCGGGACGCGGGAGAGATGGCAGGGTACCCCAGGCAGCTCTAACTCTTATAAACCTCGTGGAGAGGGCTGGCCTCCAGAGCCAATCAGCCTCCAGAAGGGTGCCTCTCTCACTCCCACATCTGCCCTCCTTCCTTTCCTTTGCCCTCCCCCTCTTTGCTCTCACGGACCCGCCTCCTCCTTCCCCATCAGGGCCCTCTGAGGTGGAGGCTGTGGGTTGGGTCCAGTGGTTGGTTTCTGGCTCTCTAGGCTGGCCCCTATCCTTTGCATCTCTGGGCCTCAGTTTCCTCTGTAAGATTTAAAAAGTTAGCTCTAGTGAACTCTGCCGGAGCCCTTTCCTGTACACCACTCTCAAAATCTTAGATGAGACCATCTTCAAGAATCATGAGGTTTGGCCTCAGTTATGCCTCCAAATATAGCCTCATGGGCTATTGGGAAGGCTTGGGGAAATTCTAGAACTCCTTCCCAAGTGCCTCTATCTTCGTCTCAAAAGTGCTTCAATGAGCCTATAGACTCCTGTAACAGAGGAATGAAGTAGAAAAAGAACAGGGTGGGGGAGCCAGGAAGAACTAGACAAAGGAATGGGTAGAGGGTACAAAACTGCATGCAAGCTTCCGAGCCTGGGGATGACCAAACAGTCAGGAAAGAGCTGTTAGCATAGCTAATGTCAGAATTAAGCTTCACTGCTTAAGAAATTCTTATGCTGAGGGCCAATGAGATGGCTCAGCCGGTGAAGGCACTTGCAACATATCTTGATGACACATATCCTTGGGTACTTTCTCTAGCTTCTCCATTGGGGGTCCTGTGTTCCATCATATAGATGACTGTGAACATCCACTTCTGTATTTGCCAGGCACTGACATAGTCTCATATGAGACAATTATATCAGGGTCCCTTCAGCAAACTCTTGCTGTCCTATGCAATAGTGTCGGAGTTTGGTGACTGATTATGGGATGGATCCCCAGGTGAGGTAGTCTCTGGATTGTCCATCATTTCGTCTTAGCTCCAAACTTTGTCTCTGTAACTCCTTTAATGGGTATTTTGTTCCCTATTCTAAGGAGGAATGAAGTATCCACACGCTGGTCTTCCTTCTTCTTGATTTTCTTGTATTTTGCAAATTGTATCTTGGGTATTCTAAGATTCTCATACACATATAATTAAATATACCTTACATGTTAATAATAACTTTAAAATACATATGCTATGATTAATAATAAGCATATGAAAATGCCATACCCAAGCAAATTTGATAACATGTTCTCCCTTCCCCTGCATATTTTGCTCTTTTTGTTCCTTCTCTGAGCATTTCTGCCTCTTTCATTTTTCAAGTCCAGGGTGGCTGGTTTTGCTCACTGAAGATCCCATGATATCACCCATTTAGATCTAGCCTCCCAAATCATCTCTCCAACGCCCCCATTGCTCTTTACAAACAACCTGTTCTTAACACATTTCCTTCAACTGACAAAAAAAAACAATAAGATGAGGCTAGTGAATGCTGATGTATAGCAACAGGAAATCAAATACAGTTTTTAGGTTGATGGCCTAGAAATGCACTGCCTTCATCATAAAGGAATGTACTTCTAATAGGAAGTTATCAGCTACAAGGTAAACAAGTTAGTTACTCTGTTCACACTGGGACCAAACACTAGACCAGCACAACCTAAGAAAAGGGTTTCTTGGCACACAGTTTGGGGGTTTGGTACATCATGGCGGCAATCGTTGTTGACAGGAGCAGTGTTGGCTGTGGGAGCAGGAATATGGGGTGATTGGTCTCACTGCATCTGCAGCCAGGAAGCAGATGAAAGCTGGCATCTAGACTGCTTTCTCCTTGTTATTCAGTCTTGGACCTGAGCCTGTGGAATGATGCTGCCCACATTCAAGGTGTGTCTTCCCACCTCAGATTGGCTTCTCTAGAAATGCCCTCAAACATGCTCAGAGTTTTGCCTTATTATATAATACACACACACACACACACACACACACACACACACACACACATACCAGGTTGATAATTGTGATTAATCATCACACTAGAGAAAACTGAAGAGGAACCAGAAGAGGCATCTATATCTTAGTTGTGTGAGAGAGAAATCTACCTCTCGGTAGGTCTGTGTCTCTTCCATGCTCAGTGATGAAAACCCTGATAGTAATGTCACTTCTAGGTCTCTATCAAGCAACCCTGTAGGATAGTTTTTAAACTACTAATACTTGCATTTTATCAAATGAAAAATACTGTCTTAAGTATTGGACCTTTGAAACAAACTTTTGAGAATATTGAAATAAATAAGGAAGATTATTGTTTCTGAAAAGTCAAGTGATATATAAGTATCGCATTGTATGTATCCCCTAATTGTCTCTGAATCCATGTGCATATATAAGTATCGCATTGTATGTATCCCCTAATTGTCTCTGAATCTATGTGCAGTTATTGTATGTATCCCCTAATTGTCTCTGAATCCATGTGCATATATAAGTATCGCATTGTATGTATCCCCTAATTGTCTCTGAATCCATGTGCATATATAAGTATTGCATTGTATGTATCCCCTAATTGTCTCTGAATCTATGTGCAGTTATTGTATGCATCCCCTAATTGTCTCTGAATCTATGTGCAGTTATTGTATGCATCCCCTAATTGTCTCTGAATCCATGTGCAGGTTTGGTTTGCTTATGGAACACCACCTTGCTAATGTCTCCTCTGTCCTGTGGGCTGAAGCTCTTATTGTGGATCATAGGAATTCTTTCATTCTTATTGTTAGAACTTTCCTGTATCGTTTCTCATACGTACATATATGTGCCCGTCACTTGATCTTCTGTAATAGATCTTTGTTAGATTTTTCAGCTGTTTCTATTCTGTTGCTTGAGTGATCTGCTGGATTTGAAAATCCAGACCTAAGTTTTAAGTCAGTCTTTGGAGATGTTTTTATGTAGCTCAAGAACTTTTCTAATTATTTTAGATTTCTTCTCTCCTATAGATATCTCTGTTTTCTTGGGTTTTTCTTTAGGACCCTTAATATTTTTTTCAAATTTTAAAAAATTCTTCTCTCATAAATTATATCATGACCACAGTTTCCCTTTCCTCTCCCCAGCTTCCTCTCTCCTCAATCTCTCCTTTCCCCAAGATCCACCCACCCTTCCCCACCTCAAAAAAGAGTGGGCTTCCAAGGGACAATCATTTAAACACTGCATAACAAACTATATAATAAGACTAGACACATGTTATCCATCACATGGCTGAAGGAGGCAGCCCATCAGGAGGAAAACAGTGTCCTTAATATTTTAGAGGACATTTTGTATGAGAGAATTTCTCTTTGACTCATAGTATCAGAATCTTTAACCCACAGTCCTTTGGCTCCAACACTTAGGTTAGGCTGAACAACATGGCGGCAGGAACATGTGGTGGAGGATGGTACTCACCTCTGTTAGCCAGGAAAGAAAGACAAATGGGGTCCAGAAACAAACTCTGCCCTTCAGAAAGCACCTCCCAGACAGCCCAGTTCCTCCCACTAGGGACAAGCCCATAAATCTCAACCATCACAACCATGCCCTCAAATTACGACCCCGTGAGTGGATAGATCCAACCAGTAAGTCAGAGCTTTCCTGATCCAATGGATTCCTCTAAGCCCTGTCTACTGTAGCGGACTTCCACACAGGAGCTGTGGGAAGGCACGGTAGACTCCAACCACACATTCTGCCTTTGATTCTTGTGTCGGCACTTGACTGGAAGAAACCGAGAAGTAAGCTGCTGGGTACACCACGAAGGGCTTTTCTTGCTCCGGTGCTGTGAAGTAGAAAGATCTGTCCTGAGTGTGGGTGGGCAGCCCAGATAAAAGGAGCTCTGGGGGCAAAGCTTCCCCTTCCCCTCATCGTCTCCCACCTTACACTGTGGGCTTCATTTACCATGTTGCTGCTTCATTTCTTCACTGACATCAGAACCGAGCCTCTTCAGGCTTCCAAGGAGATGAAGATGGGTGGCCCTTCAGGAATCCTCCAGACCCTCAGCCCTACATTTGGACTTTTGAGGTGTCCAACTATCTAGACTTAACGCCTACTGGTTCAGCTTTCTCCAGTGTGGATACAGCCATTGTTAGATTACCCAAACTGGTATACATGTGCAGTAACCCGATAAACTCTCATTTAATATATATTCATTCTATCGGTTCTGCTCCTGGAGAGAACACCCCAGTACATCCCTCTAGGTTTGTGTTCATTATACAATGAGAAAGTTATTTAGTCTGTGTCTAACAATCCCCAAAGTGTCAAGAGTTGTAGCCT
Source organism: Mus minutoides (assembly GCA_902729485.2). Classification (NCBI taxonomy): domain Eukaryota; kingdom Metazoa; phylum Chordata; class Mammalia; order Rodentia; family Muridae; genus Mus; species Mus minutoides. Next base: position 1,050,586 of record LR749571.1, read on the forward strand.
TTTTCAAAATTCTAAGTGCAAATTCCCTCCGAGACTCAGGCAGAACTCTTGGCTGTGAGCCTTCGTAAAAGCAAGAATGAAAGACACAGTTTTCTAGCACACAGCAGTGGGACATGCTGTACATTTCCATTCCAAGAAGGGAGAGGAGGGCATTGAAAGAAAACACAGACACAGCAAGACCAAACCCCAAAGGGCAAGTGGATAATCCTGCAGGTCATGCCTGCCATCTGGCACATATCTTGGTGCAATACAGGCTTCTAAGGAAGGGCTGGACAGCTCTAATTCACAGCCTTCCTGGCTGTAGCCCACATGGCCTCTGTCTCAGTCAGGGTGTCTATTCCTACACAAAACATCATGACCAAGAAACAAGTTGGGGAGGAAAGTGTTTATTCAGCTTCCACTTCCACATTGCTGTTGATCACCAAAGGAAGTCAGGACTGGAACTCAAGCAGGTCAGGAAGCAGGAGCTGATGCAGAGGCCATGGAGGGATGTTACTTACTGTCTTGCTTCCCCTGGCTTGCTCTCTTATAGAACCCAAGACTACCAACCCAGGGATGGCACCACCCACAATAGGCCCTCTTCCCTTGATCACTAATTGAGAAAATGCCTTACAGCTGGATCTCATGGAGGCATTTCCCCAACTGGAGTTCCTTTCTCTGTGATAACACCAGCCTGTGTCAAGTTGACACACAAAATTTGGTGTCCTCACTGCCTGTGGCTTTACTTGGCCCATTTGCCATTTGTAGCATCTCTGACTTCCACATCTACACGACATCTTTGGCTTTTATTCTCATAGCTTAAAACATTGCCTCCTTGATGGACTTACAAGAAATTAGACCCTGCTACATACAGCCTACCAGCCCAAACTTTCCTTTGAGCCCTTTAAGTCTCTATGACTCTGTAGCTTCTTACAAACTTGCCTGATGAACTAGCACCATGTTGCCGATGACACCATGGTGTGCTGTCAACTGATGCACAGCCATAACTCTACTTCTTCTAACCAAGTTTCTGAAAAACAAAACAAAACAAAACAAAAACAAAAAAAACCCTTAAAAGGAATGCTTGTGTGTTGACTCAAGCTTTCAGAACCATGGTGGTCGAAGTGTAAAGAACATTAACCTTTTCTTTTTACACCAAGCTACCCCTGGTCTGCTTCTCCCCTCAGGGTATCCAGGCACTTTAGATACCAGGCTGGACTGGAGGAAGTGGAGCTTATCCATCTGGGTGGGTTAGGTAAGATCTCTGTTGTGCGTGCAGGAGAAACAGCCTTCTCTGGAGAAAGATTTTAGTGAAAAGTCTCTCCTTATTGGGATGGAGGGGAACAAGGGCTATGTACACCTTGGGGAATGGGGTAGGAATTGTCAGAGTGAGAGGACAGCACTGGCTGGGTTTGAGGATCTGGGAATGCTTCATTTGCATGAGGAAAAATTTCAGGTGCTTGCTGGACTCATCCTTATAAGAAGAGAGGAAGTTTAACCTATAGCCTTGCCACCAGGCTATGTGACTACCTCAGAGATGGCAGAGGTGAGAGTCTCAAGGCTACATGAACCAGAATATGCAGGCCCAGAGCAGGGAGAGAACAGTCCTACTCCTGTCAGTCTCAGGATGAGATTTTCGGGATTCAGACACGTTTCTGTCTCATCCTTGCTCTAGATGGCTCCCCGAGTTGCTCAGCTTTCTGACCCCACTCTACCAGAGTTCACTAGTGTGAATGTCTACTGTGCCTGATTATGTCCGGTGACTGGGTGCATCTCGGGCAATGGTAGGCACTTAAGAACAAGGTAAGTAAAGTGTTTCCTTCACAAGAGAGCAACTGAAGGCAAGCCAATGAGTTTCTGCCAGTGCTTGGAGTTTCCAATAGATTCCACACATCTCTTAAGATATATGGCATCAACTCTCAGTAAAATATGAGATTGCTTCTCTTTTCAGATGTTACAGAGTCTATTCTTTACATTATATGTGTGTTTGTATGCTGTAGAGCATGCATGTGGCTCAGGGGACTGCTTTGAGGGAATCGGTCCTCTCTTTCCACCACATGAGTTCTGGACATCAAGCAGGATTACCAGGTTGATGGGAAGTGCCCTTTCTTGCTGAGCCATGTCCTTGCTCTGCATGGTGTGTTTAACACATAGGCCCACCCATGTTTGCAAACAGTTTTTGTCTCATAGTCAGTCTGTGCTCTTCTATTTCTATGCTATCTCATCAGATCTGGAAGCTGTAGGCAAGTATCCATAATCATATATCTCCTGTTGCTATTTAAGACAGAAGCAAGCAGCCATGAAAAGAAATCACCTGTGTTGACACTTTCCCAGAACCCCAATTTCCCTCCCTCTTCCTCCAAATCCTCTTGCCCTTTGGTATCTGTAGTGTAAAAATAATTTTCTTCTTGGTCTGCTTTCCCCCATGGACCCAACCTTCCCGCTTCATCTATTGATCATGTGCATTACCTTCATAACGTCTGAGACCTGAGCTCCTTACTCCTTCATTATTCAATGTGTGCCTCTAGTCTCGTCTTTTATCACTGTGTACCCTGCATGTAAAAGTCTAGTTTAGGAACATAAAGAATGCATACTGTCTTCACACCCTGTGCTGTTTCTTGTCAGCCCTTCGTGTCTTTGCTCTCCTGATCTTTGCTTACTCAGCAAGTATTTACTGAGCACCATGTACAAGGCTGATACAGTTAACCTAAAGCCAATTCAATAAAATACTTCAAAAGTGGGAAACATAGAGGATATATCATTTGAAAATAGAGCCAGAACATGAGAAAGTAAAAATGGGACACAAGAAATGTATGAAACACAACCACATGGTCTAGTACATGTTAACTTGGGGCTCCAGAAAGAAGGAGAGTGGGTAAGAATCATGTAAATTGACACGAGACATTTCCAAGCCAATTGAAGACTTTGACTCAGATTCAAAGGTCAAATAATTTCAAACAAAGACTCCACACATATACACATGCCAATTAAGTCACTAAAATTAAAAAAAATAAAGACCTTAAAACCATTTGGTTGAGTATCCAGTTTTTCTTTTCTTCATTGGCTAGAGATGTCAGGCCATTCTCTCTCCTAATTTCTTTGCTTACACTGACATGGCTTTAAATTTTTTTTTCATTTAACTGTTTTTCCTTCCTTGCCCAGGGCTATCGGAATTGTTTTACGACAGACCCGAGGAGAGGAAGTGGTGGAGGGAGGGTTAAGTAAGGAAGGATAAAGAAGAGGAGGAGTTCTGATTCTACAGTTAAAGTTAGCATCTGGGGGAATGCTCTCTGTGTTTGGTAAAAATGTTCAAGGCTAACTACTTCATGGGGTATTGTAGTGACTCCTTGAAGGCTTCGCTCTGGGAACTTATGACTGAAGATGCCTTGCCCCAGCTGAGTGCTTAAAGTACTTCCCCCACCAATCAGCTTCTGCAACCCATGGCCCATCCCATTCGCCTTCTTCTGGCCAGCCTGCCTCATGAGGCGCCTTCTTGGATCAGGTCCCTTTGACGTTTGTCCTCAGACTGTCCCCTTTCTGGTCACCCACAACTTGTCCCTGAGATACACTTGGTCCTGTTGTCAGTGAAAACAAACTATGTTTTCACAGTGTGGCACTTTGTCTCAGCTCTGCCGCTGGACAGACGGCCACTACCATGGCTTCTAACTTTTAGACTTCTTAGAAAAGGATTAAAATTTCACTCTCTGCACCTCAACAAATGTCACCTTCCCCAGCTGCTCCTCTGAAAAAAACTTCTCAAGTAACTGAAATTGAAATGGGAACATTTGGTCAGGTTTGCTTTACTTACCCAGTCCTCCTTTTTGCTAATAGAATTCTTTGAAATTCTCTCTCTCTCTCTCTCCCTCTCTCTCTCTCTCTCTCTCTCTCTCTCTCTCTCTCTCTCTCTCCATCCCTCCCTTCCTCTCATTCCCACTTTAACCTACTGTCGCACAAGCAGACAGCCACTTACCGTATAGTATAATTAGCAAAATGTCTTGGGAGCACATAAGAGAAGTTTTTAACCTCGGCCCTAAAAGACTTGTTGAAGGAAGCCATATTTAAACAAGACTTGTGGGATGAGTAATCATTATTTAAGCAAAGTGGGAAAATATAGGGCCCAAGAAACAAAACAGGATGTATTCAAGGAACTGAAAGTTTAGTGTCACAGCTTGTGAGGATAGAACGAGAGACCAGGATGCTGGAAAAACAAGCCTTTGTCTCTTCACATAAAAAGTTGGATTTTTTTCTGAGGCAGCACAAAGCCTTTCAAATGTTCTCTCTATGTGTCTTGCTGTGTGGTTCAGAAGGTGTTCAAGCTGCAGTGTGGAGGACAGGCTTGTGGAGGAAGAGCATAGATGATGGGCAGAGCAAGCCTAGAGGAGAAGTCAGTTATATGGCCACTGCCAAATCCAGGCAAGGACCGGCAATAAATGGCAGAAGTGGTGTGGAAGTAGGATCCTCAGAGCCATTTAGACAAAGAGTCCACTGGGGTTGGTTGTGAGAAGATGAAGAAGACCAAAGACCCAAGATGTCACCCAAGTCACTGCCTTCACTGAGATGAACACCCAGGAAGAGTCACAGGCTCACCAAATCCCTACTGCAAGTCGGAAGAGCCTGTGACATCTTTTCTGCTACATTACTGAAGCGACTCCTATCCAGCCTTCAGGTCCCTGCTCATAACGCCTTCCCACTTCCTGCACACACTTAGATTTAGCTAAACAACCCTTTCACTTTGTCCCTCTGTCACTCACTTCACCTCTATCACTTCCTTTGTTACCGTGACTCTCATCATTTATGTGTTGTCATCCCAGTCGTCACAAGCTTGAAGACACGGAGCCTGCTTATTTATTATGTGTACACCCCCTCCCGCACCATCCAGCAGCCAAGTTCCTGACACACGGCAGACTGAGGCTCGTTGGATAGAGTGAGGCCTCCTGAATTTTAAACCAGATAGGATTGCTTGTGGGGAGGTTATTTCTGAGCAGGCATACTACAGAAGTAACAGGTGTGACATCTGTCACCATCACAGCAAACACACAGCTCACTGCTCCACAGCAACACGGCTCTTCCAACCTGGGAAAGAGAGAGAACTGAGTTATTCAGATAGGGCTGTGCTCAACACAGAAATGCACCAAAGGTCTGGGCAAATGTCTCATCGAGGCTGTCTAGTTATAGACCTTTCGCTCTTTCTGTAGTCACGGCTCTCAACCATCGCACAAGATGCAGGTTTTAGAAAAGCCCTCCATGGAAACTTCAGAGTAGAAGGGACTGGTCTAACCATGAATCTATCCATGCTCCGTGACAGAGTGAAAGTGTTAGGAGCCTGCCCTAAAACCAAGCAGTTAAAAACGGGGACTCTGTGGCCTCACATCCTGTGATTAAATCCAAGCTGCGCCACTCACAGGAGAGGTGACCTCTATTTCTGGGTCTGAGTTTCACTCTTTGAAAAGCTAAGGTAAAACACTCCAGGATGGCTACAGAGCCCCGGTGCCTAAGTGACCTAAGTGGTGAGAGCTCTGGTTAAGTGCTGCCAAGTTGTTTTGAGTTCAGTGTGAATGGACATATATGAAACTCCAGTTAACATTGCTTAACATATGTGCTGCTGTTCCAACCACTCTTCATCTAGCTGCTATACTCACTATGACCACACCACAGCATCCTTACTCAACCTGATCATATTTTTGAAACTGAATCTCTTTAGGCATCTTAGTATGTCCTAGAATTCCTGAACTCAAGGGATCATCCTGCTTCCGGGTCACTCTGCGCAGTTTCAAATGGATTTTTGCTACTATCATCAGCATTGGAAGTAAGGAAGACCACCAGGAAAGTACACAGGATCTATGTTCTTCGCTAACCTGCCTCAGTGGAAGCTGCCAACCCTGCACCAGGAAAAACAAGGCAAGGAGAGTCCAAGTTCAAATGCTTTAGGTCAGACTGGTCCACCCGGTGAGACAGACCCTCATCTCAGTAATTGTAAAACTTACACGTGAAAGTCTGTGTGCTTTATCTAGTGACAGGATCTCAAATCTTAGTAGAATGATCACTTACTCAAGTTTCTATCTTTAAAAGTGAACTTGGATGCACAAGAAGAGAGAAGACTTAAAGCTATGAAAGAACTTTCCTATAACAAAGGTCTGCCCACAGCAGATGTGGCCGAGGTGGAGATCAGCAAGGAGATGTGAAGTGCAAGGAGGGTTTCTGAGGTCACGATCCAACGCAGCTCTGCACCACAATGTTCTGATCAGGTCGATGGGGCTATCAATGACAGACATTGCTTGAGCAGACTTCCCGTGAGAATAAATCTAAGTATCAGTTTCATGATTTATAAAAGATAGGCTTAAGTTTTTATTTGGAAAATTCATTCAGTTTTCAATTGTAAAACTTAAAAAGAATTGACATTGTGTGTGTGTGTGTGTGTGTGTGTGTGAGAGAGAGAGAGAGAGAGAGAGAGAGAGATTGAGACAGAAAGAGAAGGGGAGGGGAGAAAAAGGTGGGGGAGGGGAGGAAAAGGGGGGAGAGGGGAGAAAGAAGTGGAGAGAGATAGGAATATAAATGTTACAGGTCGAGTGTGGAGGTCAAGAGGTCGGAAGACAATTTGAGTTTCGGTTTTCTTCTTCTATCATGTGGGTTTCAGAGACCAAATCAGGTCATCAGGTTGGTGGCAAGTGCTCTTATCTTGGAAACCATCTTGTTGTCCCTTCCATTTTAAAGTATTTTTGAGAAAGAAAAAGTCACTGAGAAATCTGTAAGACTGTCATTAGTAAGAAGGCATCTGTTTGGCTGTGTCATTAGATCCAAACATTTTCATTATCAGTAGCACATTCAAGGAAACTGGGACAAGTGGGCAGACCACAGGGGAGCCTCATCTTCTGACATTTGGGTTCACATTTGGCATTTATTCTCGCTCTTCAGCATTTTGATGGAAATTGTGTGACTCACCTATAAAGGCATTTCAGTGTATAGAATTCTTTCATATTTGCAAAGTAGAATTAGCATTTCTACAGCCCACATATTGAATTATTCCAGCCATTTTGGACCTCAGGAAGTTGGCTGATAAAAGCCCCTGCCAGAGAAGGTAATTTCCATTGTTAGAATTGTGAAACTCATCACAGACAGACTAGGGAGATTGCATTATAGAGTAAATTAATGCTCAGAGGGGAAGCTTGTATAATCTAAGGTGTTGTGTCCACTCTGCTATATAAACTGGCTATCTTCACTGGCACTTAGGTGTGAGACATCAGACTATTTAAAAGAGGGTGTGTGTGTGTGTGTGTGTGTGTGTGTGTGTGTGTGTATTCACATGGGTGTGCATGTGGGTAGAAGTGCATGTGCTTATGTGTGCATACCTGTGGGAGACTGAGGTAAACATTGCTTGTCTCTCCATCTTATTTCTTTGTGACAAATTCTTTCAGTAAAAGACCTCATCAACTCAACTAAGAATGATTGGCCAACGAGCTCCAGAAACCCGCTTGTCTTCCCCACCCTCTAGCACTGGAGTTATAGAAATGCAACTATTGCACCCAGGAATTTAAGTTCTGGGGACCCAGACCCAGACCCAGGTTCTCATGTCACACACCAGGCACTTTACCAAACGAGCCATCTCTTGTGACATGTCTTGACGTACAAGTGTTCTGAAAGTATCCATACTAAATTGTTTATATTTCCGATGGAACATCCCACTATGACAAGATGCTCTGAATAATTGCCACTCAACATGAGAGTCCTTAGACACAGCTAGCCGGCTAGGATATTGTGATTAAAGAATACTAGACCCTGGCCTATTAAAACTCAAAAACTGGAATTTCGTCACTCTCTCACTAGCTCCTGAGTTTGTGGCTGCCACACAGAGTGCATAGACCTAAACCCATTCCCTTAGACCTCTCACTTCTGGGGCGGGGGAGATCACTCAGCTGTTAACAGTTTCGCTGCTCTCTTGCCAAGGACCTGAGTTTGAGCCCCAGGACTCACATCAGGCCGTGCACAACTTCCTTTAACTCCAGGTCCAAGGAATCTGACACCCTCTTGTGGATCCCACAGTTAGCTACACTTACACATGCACATACCCACACAGAGACGTACACATAGACACAAATTTTTAAATAAAAGTAAGTCTTTAAAATAATGTCAGATCTCTTCCTGTGCGCTAGTATTTTGCGTGTAAAACACTGTCTTGGAATTCGCTGAGGCTCAGTATGACCCACTGCTGTGGAGGGAAACAGAAGAGTACAGAATTCTTGACAAAGTGGAGAGGGAGTGATCTCATTTGCTTCTTTTCTACAACACAGAAGGCTGCGTAGTTCATTTCCACTGGGCCAGAAATACTAGAATAATTCAACTTTAAGAACTTTGTGAATCAGCTCACATATGAGCTCAGAGGTCAGTCAACATCTTAAACAAACAAGCTGTTCTCTGCTCTACTTTGCCACAGTCTGGGACCAGAACAAAAGACACTTAGGAAAGTTTATCTATCTCTCTAGAATTCATCTCTTTATCTGCGAGCTTACCAGTTTAACCTGTTAAACGTCTAACTGATCATATAAGAGATGCCAGTTTGTCCTGGGGACCACTCAACTTACCCCACAACTGTGTCAGGAAGGTCACTTTCTATGGGACCTAGATGAGCCCACATCTTTCAGGGTTCCTTCCCAATGGGACATGGCAGGCCTCCCCCATCTTCCTGTTTATCTGGCCGAGTGTTCTCACCATAGACCTGGAGCCACAGTCATGGTAAGATGAATATAGCTGCAGGAACACTCACATTTGGGTGCTTAGTGTCGAACGGGGGTGTTTTTGTAGCACCAAGAAGAGTTTAAACAAATAAACATGATCAGGACACACTATAATTAATGGCTCCACCACAGCCAAACTGTCCATCTTCATAGTGTCAGCCTGTCTAGACTCACCCAGGACTTGGCTTTCTCTTGCATTTAGGAGAGCAGGTCTGATCTGGCTGCAACTGCGTAGGTTCTCTTGGGACCTAGCTTGGTGATCTCATTGGTAGCGATGTTTACTGGATAATGTTGCCCATCTCTCTTCTATGGGTGGAAATTGTTGACGGCCCCTAGGCCTACAGATACTAAGTGTTAGGATATAACTCTGGTGCCAATTTATCATATTCAGAAATAAATAAATAAATAAATAAATAAATAAATAAATAAATAAATAAATAAATGTATGTTATTTATTGAAGGGCTAACATGCCCAAGCATGGCAAACATCAAGTTGTGTCCACCCTGCTTCTTTCTCCCTTGATAAACCATTAAACTGTATCACCAAAACCAGCCCCCAAGGTCCATTCCCCATTTGGCCATTGACTCATTTCTGAGACTAGTCACCAAGGTCTAACAATCAAATCACCAGGGCCCAGCAATCAAAATTCGTTATTTGGCTACAGTGGCAAACCTGTTCAGTAAGAACTTATGAGCTCACCCTAACACAGACTTCTCCTTTTCTCTTTAGAAACCCCATTTCTGAAAAAAATATAAACAAAAAACCCCACAAAAAACAAAAGTAACAACAACAAAAAAAAAACCTTGCTGCTGCCGCCTGCTCTCTGCCTTTGCTCTATACCCACCCCATGTACCTGCTTGCCCCTCTCGGGTAACAAATCTCCCGCTGGGATTTGGCATTTGGTGTATCCCGTGCCGACTCTGAGAAGCTGCCCCAACCCTTACAGGTATTATGGATAGAAATGTTTCCTGAAAACTTACGTGGTGGACTCCTAATCTCCAGTACCTCATAACGTAGCAATACTTGGTGGTAGAAACTTTACATTAAAGTCATTAGAATAGCTCCTAATCTGAAATAGCTGTCCTAAAGAAGACAAAGATTGAATACAGACCTGTGCAGAGGGAGAGCAATGTGGAGACGTAGAAGATTCCATTTGCATTTAAAACCTCAGGAGGCCCAAACAGAGCCCCTCTTATGGTCCTGCCTGTGTTTACAGCTAATAAGGTAAGTGTGGGAAGCCCTGAGTGACTGTTCTGTTGGCATTGCCACCGCCATGTCAAGGACACGAAGGCCTCACACCCACCCAAGGCTAGGCTAAGGGAAATGCTAAAGCCTTCCTTCTTGGTCCAAGTGTGGCTGTTGATGGTGTGTGCAGAAAGCGTCCACCATTCCCCACCTCTTCCAGTCCAGATATATACGCCCTGAAGACTGGTCCCTACAGAGTCCACTCCTACTGAAATTAACTAAACCTGTCTCCTTGATCCAACTCTATACCATCAACCTCACCTGCTTGTATATCTATATGTAATAACCATGCCTCTGTATTCAGCTGCGTGCGATAACTCTGCCTGTGTATAACAAACACACTTCTCCATCAGAGAGCCAAGACCACCAAATTCCAGCTTTTTCATCTTACTGGGTAGGTTGGTCTGTCTTTTCTGTATTCTGTCTTTCCTTCATTCTCTTGCTACCCCTCATGAGGTCCACCCCTGAGCCATACTGACCTTGCCAATCTTGACCTCCTTATCTCCATTCTGAGAAAGTAAGTTTCTGTAGCTCAAACTACAAAATGCCATCAGTGGTGTTTTGTTACAGCAGCACTATCCAGCCAATACACGTTTCCTGTCGTTCCATCTCCACAGGGTCACAGATTTTTTAGTAGAGATAAGAATCCTTTGGCTAGAGTTATTTTATTTCCATGAAGACAGAACCAGAAGAAATAATACAAGGACACCTCTCTGTTCCATGCTGGGACCATTTTTTTTCTCCATGGATGCCTTTATCCAAAATCAAACAAAGAAGTTGAAACTTCTACAGCTTTATATTCTCTTCTCCTGTCATCCAGGATGAATTTGTCTTTGGAGTCCAGGATTTGATGTTCCTCTGGAGAGGTCAGAAAATCCCTGAGGTATCCCCAAACCCAACACCAATTCTTCCAAGAATAGTCCTAGGAACAGCAGGCTACTTGGTTAAGTAGTTCTTGCCAGATCTTCTGGGCCAAAAGTTTTGTTAGAATCTATGGACATGTGGGAGCTGGATCAGTGGATAAATCACTGGCCACACAAGCATGAGGACCAGACTTTGGATCTTCAGAATGAGCCTCACTTGCTAGGCATGGTGCCTGTGTATAATGCAAGTCCCCAGGTGTTAGAGACAGAAGTCCCCAGGACTGGCCAGAATCAATGACATCTGGATTTAGTAAGGGTTTGCCTCAGTAGATAAAATGAGAAGCAATCAAGGAAGATGCCCAATGTCAACTTTGAACCTCCACACTCACCTACACATATACCTCCAAACACATGGTAATATATGCTCACACACACTTAAAAACAAGAATCTATGGGAACAAGACATCAGATCCCTAAAACACTTCTTCTGAATATTGCCCGGCAGTGAGAATTATCAATATGTTAAATGGCACGTTGCCTTTAATGTTCAAACAGGAGAGTCTCTTACTCTATTGATCATCCACAAGTGTATGTTTCCTTTTGCTTTTTAGGAATGTTATACGGTTGGATGTATCTTGAGAAGCCCAGAGGTTACTGCCAGTGACAGAGGACTCTTACCTTATTCTGATGCCAACCCTAGGCCTGGATCTAAGCCTCTAAGAAAACTGAACTGCCAAGAAAAGATTTCTTTAGGTCATTCTGGCTTTGCTATATAAAGCTGTCATTAAATTCATCAACACGAGAGAGGCACCTGGACAGCTGTGGGGAAGTATATCACCACAGACAGAGAGTTCTATAATGGGGGTTGATAGACTCAAGGACATTATCAAAATAGTGCATTATTACAAAGACCCTGGCATGGGGAGCTGAGTCGCATCACTAGAAAAGCCAAACTCTTGCTACCATATTAAATGTTCCTCACTCACAAGAAGAATTCAGTAGACAGCTTCCCATGCTTAAGGCTCAATAATCCTTCCGGTATATCATTCCCAAGGATTGATTATCTATCTATCTATCTATCTATCTATCTATCTATCTATCTATCTATCCATCCATCTAACTTTATCTCTTCTTTTTCTTCTTCTTTCCTTCTCATTCCTTGAGTCTCCTCTTTCTCCCTGTCTTTGAGACAAGAGTCTTTATGTAACCCAGGCTAGCATCAAATTTACTATGTAGCTGAGGATGACCCTGAATTTCTGATCTTCCTCCCTCTACCTCCCTCGTGCAGGGATTACAGATCTGTACTACTTCACCTGTTTTTTGTGGTGCTGAAGATCAAACTCAGGGCTTTTTACATGCTAAGAAATCACTCTACCAACTGGGCTACATCCCCACTCCTTCTCCATGTCATTTTGGAAGAAATACTTATTTTACCAAAGGACCTTACTTCACACATTTAAAAACATTTACCATTAATATGTTTTTGTAGTTAACCTAGTTCTATCACATTGTATTTTTTTGTAATTTTAATATAGTTGTACTTACTATAAATGTAATGTGATAGAAAATCTATATGTATCTGAATAAATGTATGAACCTTAAAAGTAAAGTAATTATACTTTAATGGTAAAAATCAGTGTGGATAATTTAGGATACATATCAATAGCTACTTTGTAAATAAATAAAACTTTACAAAAATTGTATTCTGTTTTCATTATTATGCTTCTTTTGATATCTAAAGCTTTGGAAGGCACTAAGTTTTTTAGTCTAAATTATGAATTATTTGTATACCACCTTATTATTTGCAGCCTCACCGTACTTGTAAAAAACCCCTAATTACTCAAATTCCTAGTACTGGGGTCAAAGGAAGAAAAAAGAAATGGTTCCAGGGATGAGGCAAGGATTAAACACTTGACTTTTATTCTTCAACTTGGAAATCCAGTGGTTTGCCCTGCAGGGACAAAAAATCTATCTGTGGCATCAAAACACTCACAGCTAAAGGAACTGCTTTCTACTTCAATGGCTGTGCCCAGGAATTGGCTTAGCCATCACCCAGTGCTGGTTGTTAACATTGTTTTCAATTCTGTCCTCATATGTAGGGCTCAGGTGCCCTTTGCTGGCTCTTTAGCCTGTTTGCATACGTGACTCTTAGGCTATGCCCCTGGGAGAATTATTAGATGAAAAGGTAACATCCTATAACATCCTATAGCTCTTGATTCATGTAAAGCTGTAATTTATACTCTTGTGACCTACCTCTGTGTTCTACCTTCAGTAGAACATAACTTTCCACAATGGTACAGTATACTAGTTGACTTCCTTCTTAGTAATCCAAGTATCTTCAGTGTCTGTGAACTTTAAGCTTCCCTCTAAAGAAAGATGACATTCAGGGAATTTTTGCAACCCATCTTGAATAGAGACGCCTGCTTGCTAAAAGACTCTTTGCACGGGACGGAAGTGCTTTGGGACTTCTTTTTCCTGCCCCCAAATCATATGTACTTGGTGCATACAGCTCCTCTGGGTGTCTGACTGAGGTAGCTATCCTTGCTTCAACCTACACACACACACACACACACACACACACACACACACACACACACACACACACACACACAGAGAGAGAGTTAAAATAGGGATCTGTGCTAATAAAAATGTTGGTTCCATAAAATACTCTGTAGAGCACGATCAATTAGCAAAAATGATGAATGAGCTGAGTGCCGTGCTGCCAAGGAAAAGAAAAGCAGATGCAATGGACACACTGGCCAAAATTAAAAACGAAAATGAATATTCTGGCAAGCACACACCTATGTATGAAGACCATGAACTTATTGTATATTAAAGACGACCCCCGCAAATGGTATGCACTGGGTCTATTTATACACATTTGCTCACTCAATAAATTGTCACCTATGGTGTGATGCTCACCTGCTGAGATGAAGGTGACTGCACAGTAACACAGTGGCAACAGAGGCGCAGACTCCGCCCCCGGGGACCTTATGTGGGTGAGTGCAACGGCATGGTACTACTTCAGTCTACCCCTTTCGGAAGGACGGGTCGACCCTTTCGGACACCTGGCGTGTCACGTTAGACTGGAAAGGTAGTACTTGGGTCGGTCGGGGTGAGGGCTCGGAGGGTGTCAAAGGGTTCTACTCAGACCCACTCGAATAGAACGGAGAAGTTCGAAGTTCAACTCTTCTCGACTGCTCCGTTCGCAACCAGAGGCACAGTGCTGGGTTTAAGTGAAACAGTAGAACTGGCAACAGGGGAAGAGATGGGCCTGCCCGACCGCTCAGTCCCCACATTAGACACATCCTTGAAAGGAGTGAGTGAATAGAAATATCCTGTACCACGCTGGCTGTGACCTATCATCTTCCAGGCCAGACTGGCAGGCTTCCTACGCAAATAAAGGGCTCCTTACTCTGTGTCTAGAGTAAGTTTTATTTGCAGACCAGCAAACCAAATTCTGGGGCTTTAGTGAGAGAGAGAGCCCAGAAATGCACAAAGCTCATGGCCACCCAATTCATACTGAGCACCTCTGCTCATGTGCAAATCTTACCAGAGATTTGTGTCTATTTGCCTGCCTGTCTGTCTGTCTGTTTCCTCTCCAAATCTTTAGCAATTCAAAAATAAACACCAGAAACCAAACTCCACTCAAAACATTCACAAACACACTGCAAACATGTTTAATGGCATTTGAAGCCAAGGAAGTGGGGTTGGGGGAGACGGGTGTTGGTGGGTGTTCCCAGTTCCTATGGTCAGAGCCTTAGCCACAGCTTGAAAACACAAGGTATCAGGTTCTCAGCTAGCCCCCTTGGTAGGGAGAGCTGGGAGCTTCTGACCTCCTTTGGGGTTATGGCGGCTGTTCTCAGTCTGTGCGTAAGCGAGTGGTCACAGTCCTTAATTGCAAAGGGGAAGTGGTCAGAAAGCACACTGTCGTGGCGAGATTGATAACTTGTAAGATCTCTTGGAAGAACTCCAGGAAATAACAATGGGGTTGAATCTGAACTAAACATATAGATACAATGCTTGCGTGTTTGCTTATACTTTCCAGTGTGCTCTGAAAAGGGAAAGCAAAAAGGAAATATGATGGGGAAGCATTAAAAATTGAGGTTATAACAAAGCCCTCAATGCTCACTGCCATTCCCCAGTTCAGTGAAGAGAACACTGAGAGAGTAGAAAGCAACTCATGCTAAATCCAACCCCACATTCCAAGCTAGTTAGCACACTCTTACCGATTTAGTCGTGAGTCTACCTTAATTATAACCTTACAAACAGCCCTCTGCCCCCATTTTGCAGATAATGAAACTAAAGCCCAAAGACTTAATATCTAGGAAATACTATAATGAGAATTTGTTCTCCGGGTTTTGGAGATTAGAGATCACAGTTCCACCCTCCTGACATTGAAGTCTGGGCCCTTTTCATTAAGTTCAAAATAAATGCTTGCTGTGGGGAAAGGTCTATAGTTTGAATCATACTGCTGGCTAAGGAAGTTGTCTCCTTT
This sequence comes from Mus minutoides, assembly GCA_902729485.2. Lineage (NCBI taxonomy): Eukaryota > Metazoa > Chordata > Mammalia > Rodentia > Muridae > Mus > Mus minutoides. Next base: position 1,065,901 of record LR749571.1, read on the forward strand.
AAGACCAAGTCTCGGGATTAAAGAGTGGTTTACACTAGATGGCCAGAGCTGGGGGATTCGGGTGGGGTGCTCAATGGCTGGGACACACATTTCTTTTAGTCTGTATCCCCCATTCCTTAAAAAAAATATCTAGGGAAATCCCAGAAAACGCTGACCGTGTACAACTTCCGACTTGCTATTGAGTGTTGTTTCTATGTCAAACAACGACTCTGCCAATTCACTATCTGCCTTGAAATGAAAGAATTATTGACAAAGCAGGCTGTAATATCACTCCTGGAGTTCCAAGAACTTAAGTGTGGAAAGAAGCCTCGGAAGCAGGAGACCATGAAATGGAGACCACATTGTTCACTTGGTCATCATATACCCACATCGAGTCTTTGAGAGAAAAACTGAAGAAGACAGATGCCACCTGGATGAACTGATCTCCATTAAAAGCTGAGCTAAAGGGGAGGCTTCTAGTCTTTGCCGTTTGGCCTTACTAAGTCATGCATATAAAAATCAAATTAAATTAAGAGTGGTGAATTTTCTGGAATCTCCTTGAAAGGCTTAGCAGGGTGACGTGAAGACACTGGTAACTTCAATAAACCTGCCTAAATACCTACCATGTGAAGCAGACGAGGCCAAATGTTGTGGAGGATAAAAACTAAGAAGGCAAAGGTCCTGACTTCCAGGAGTTCTTGGGGATGATAGAATCAGAACTGTCTCCACTGTGAGGCAAGCTGAGAATCAGAATTCGAAAAGTGAGTTAGAAGGGAAATAACTAAAGATAGAAGAAGTGTCCATGGAGAATGTGGAGTTCAAACTGAGTTTTGTGATTGAATAGGGAGGGATATTGGTGGGTGAGTTAGGGAAGAAGGAGAAACTCATGAAGAACAAGAGGTCAGGGATGAAAAAACAAACAGTGGATCCCAAACTGACAGTGGTAGGCTACGTGGTGACGAGTTTAAGATGGATCTCTGTGTATACACCCCTTCCAAGGTGTGTGAGGGGATTAAAAGATACAGGTATACAGATAGAGACAGAGACAGCGACAGAAATAGATAGAGATAGAGATGCAGATGCAGATACAGATAGAAGATATATAATCATATTCTATATATTTCATATATTATACATAATCTTGAATATTGTGCAAAGACTTATGGGATTTATTCTACATATTCAAGAAGTGTGTGGTCATTAGATTTCTAGGGCCTATGACTGGTGCCACTTTCTGAGATTCTTAAATAATACCCCTAATCATGCTGTTCCATGCTCAGAGACTTGGTTGATCACCTACCTCCTGAATGATTGCCGCAAAGTAATACTTCAACCGTATTTACACAGCCAGTGCTGTGTAAATCGATAGTTAATTGGAATGTTCTCCATCCATGCCCCCACCCCACCCCCATCCGGACAGCTCAAAAATTAAGCTGGTTTATAAGTAAGCAAACCATCAAAGTTCTGTCTATGGAAGTGCCTGCACTGGCTGTTAAACCTCCTTCCACAGTTTTATACACATATCCTATACAGAACAAAGTCTACTATTATACAGCAAGAAAAATAAAAGAAGCTAGCAGCAACATTTGGATTTTTCTCATGTAGAATATAAGCCTTAAGACACAGCCTAATGTCACCTGACTGAGGTGTTTGCATAAACAAAAGTTGAGCAGCCATGCCCTGGCTGGCCCACTGCCTTGAATCTCTCATGCTGGAGGGGAGAAGCCAGGACAGCCCTGGAAAAGAATCCTGGTTTTCTTCTAGTACTGACTCAACAGCAGCAGGCTGAGAATGTTTTTGTGCTATTTTTCCTGTTTTGTTTGTTTGTTTGTTTGGTTGGTTGGTTGGTTGGTTGTTTTTTTGTTTTTTGATGGGAGGCAAAAAGAGATTATCATGGAAAGAAAGTTGGCTGTAAGATTAAATACGTGGGCTCATGAAAGCTGAATAAAACCAGGAACACAGGTGACCGTGAGCATTAAATTGTGTCTTCCCACTACTCACAAAGACAGCTGCCACAAGCTTAGCACTTTCAGTTCCTGCAGGGTCCTCATGATAATAAGGATAATAAAACAGAATGCTTCCAAAACAACAGATCATAATGTTGACAGTTCCTCCTTTAAAAATTCAAAATGTGGTATGTATTAGTCTTGCCCGTGTGATCAGCTCTAACAACAGACAAGAGGGGCATAAGTGTTTGGTTCTTTTTTTTTTAATACTCTTAATATCTCCAGAGTTGAAAACTGATGTAGTCTGAATCCTTTCTCTCCCTGTTCTCATGGCATACAAGAATGCCATTGCAGGAGCTGGAGAGATGGCTCAGTGTTTAAGAGCCCAGGTGGCCCTTTCAAGAGGACCCAAGTTTGTTGCCCAGCACCTGAGTAGCGACTCATAACCAGCTGTAACTCCAGTTCCTGGGGATCTTCTGGCTTCTGTGGGCATCAGTCACATTGGAGGTGTACAGATACACACACAGGAAAAACACTGATAAATATATAAATACTACTGCTGCAGCCAATGATGAATAAGGGTGTAGATACCAATGCAGCATTTAGCAACTCAGAACATACTTGAATTTCCTCTGGATTAGACACGTGAACTTGTTTCACTTACATTTCCCTACAGCTTTCCTTCCAGTTCTATTTTGGGCCATAAGTAGGAACATCTTCATGCTTCAAGATTCCAGGGCCAGGGGAGAGGGGACAATAAGGTTAGCATTCTAACTGGTATCAAAATAGCCATGAATGATTCATGCCCCCAAAAGAGTGGAGTGGTTCTGTTAGATCTTGAAGATAAGATGACAGGATTGTAAGAGCCGCCCCATAAGTGTGTGATCGAGTACTCCTGTGCACATGCTCGCAAGGATTGGCTGAGTGTGAATGTAGTTCTGCCAGAATGACCCAGTCTGGGATGTAGGCAAGAGACATAAGCAGAAGCAACAGATGCAGGAAGATGATGTAATTGAGTGGCAAAGGCTGTGGCTGAGGGCCTGAACACCATAGCAGAGTGAGGACCCAGCCGTTGTTTCACTTGTAAGATGTCCCCTTTGCCCACATTGCTAGTCTTAATTATTTCAGCTCCACAGAGAGGACAAAGCATTCTCGTTCTTTGTTATCTGGAAAGCTGAGCATCCAGTTAGTGCTGAATGGATGACTCTGTTTCTTAAGAGAGAAATTATACTCTAAACACCATACAATATGTACCCTACCATCTGCTAATGAAAAAGGAAAACTTAAGATGGATAAAGATGAGATATTTTCTTCATCCCAAAGTCTGGGGAAATTCTTCTAGGACTAAAATCTCCAGTTCTCCCAGGCCACGAAAGGCCAGAAAAAAATTAGTTAACTAGTTAATTAATTAACTAAGACAGGATCACACTATGTGGCTGAGACGTAGAACTTGCTCTACAGCCCTGGCTATCTTCAAATTCATGTTCCTCCTGCCTCTGACTTCCAAATGCTAGGATTATAGCTGCGTTCATCACATTCAGTTTAAAAACAACTGTAACTTGTTCCCACAGATGAAAAGTTAATAGTCCTTGTAAGTCCAGCCACTTTCCTTAAGAATTTAGCCTTTGCTTTACTTCGCTCTCCAGAAAGAACCTTATGCTATACTTGCCTGTGATTTCCCATACCATAGCTCTTCCCCCATCACCACCGTCCAGCCCCAGATGGGCAGGACCCCACTGAAGCAGGGATATTTTAAAACAGACCAAGAATTTAATAGCTTCACTCTGTGATGCCAGACAAGCTCGGGTTTTATGCTTTTTATTCTGGAAAAAGAGCAAACGTTCAGGAAAGCATTCTGAAGACAGACAGCCTGAGAGAGAGAACATACTTGAAGAGGAAATATTTGTAAAGAATATATGCACTTTGTGACGGCTCATCCTCATTTTACACACACACATCGTCTCCTGCCTCCCTGCCGTCTACAGAAGAGATTTCCCATCCGCCTCCATGTTGTGTTTACTTGCTATGCACACAGAAGATCAAAAGATATTTGCTGGGAACATTAAGCACCAAACACTCTGCTGGGCTCTAGGAAGATGGTGTTGAACAAAACAAATGCGCCAGGTGCGGTCCCCAGAACCAATCACCAAGTTTAAACAAGTTACCCTGGCAATGGCAAAGTCTCCCAATGAACTCCTATGACGCTTTTCTCGGTGAGTGTTCTTTCCTTGAGTTTGCAGAACAAACTGGAACAGGAACATGGCCTCGGGTCTAGACTAAAGATCCTAGTGACATGGACTCTCCAGTGAGGGTTCATATTTTTCTCTTCGAATCCCCATGTGTCAAAGGGATGCAGTGATGGAGGTGGAAAGGTGCCTTCAACCCACAGAGAGGTGCACCAAATCCCAACCCCCTCTACCGCCTCTCCCCCTGTTACTCGGGCATGGTGAGTATAAGCTCTGTGTTCCCAGCACTGCCTTTGTCAACACAGGAAAAGGTTGCCTTCAGTGTCTCTTGGTGTATAGCATTTCCTAAAGTTTTGTTCAGAAACAGTGACTTTCAAAACCGTCTAAAGAGCTGAGATGGAAAGAAGAGAAAAATAGAAACAGGAAGAATTTGTCTAAAGGAGAGGAAATGGTCTTACGGTTATGGCTGTGATGTGACAGGAAGGGCTGAAGAATCCCAGTGCTTTAAACAGAAGACAGGGGTTTCCCCTTCACCTTTGAGGAGGCCCACCAAGAGAGCTCTGGGTGCCATCTGGACAGCAGGGAGCATTCCTTAGGAAGACTTCTTGGCCCATAGAAAGGATGGCCCAGCTGAGAGGAGGCCACTGGAAAGAGAGTATGCTTAGGAGATAAATAACAGAAAATGTCTAAGAAATCCCACATCCACACAAGGAGCACAGCAGTCTCCTGGTAAATGGTGTTGATTGGGAGTAAAGGAAGTTGGAAGGTGTGAAGGATGAAGAGGAATGGGAGAAAGTTCATCAGGATTCATCTCCTGTACTTTATAACCTGGAAGAGAAGACGGACAGTGATGCACAAAATCATTGTCAAGATACATGATACTAAGGAGCTCTTGGCAGTAATGACCACGCACTTGGGGCCACCTGGATCCTTTTTTTACTGATAAGAAAACCTTCCTGAATGATGTGATTCTTGAGTGGAGAGATAGGCGTCTATAATCTAATAAGGACAATATGTAACACAGACACAAGAACACATGTGCCAAGGTCATGTGGCTGCAGGAATCACAGCCTACTTGGATGAACATGGAAGGCTAATTGTTTTCTCTAAGAGGTTGCAGATTAGAGACCGAAGATAGCCTGACCATATAGGACTTTATCAGACAAAGAAGCATGTTGATCCTGTTCTAAGAAATTAGGCAAGTCCCCAGGATTAAGCACAAGACGGACTGTTACTAAATCACTGAGGCTGTAGTTTGGAAGGCAGATAGATGTTGGAGTGCATAGGAAGGGGTAGAGACAGGTCTCCACAGGAGTTTATTTACCCCGTGCCTGTGAGGGCAGGTGTTAACTGCCAGTTCGCAGGATCTAGAATCACCCGAGAGACAGAACTCAGAGAATGTGTGAGTCACCATCTTGATTAGATTCAGTGGTGTGTGAAGAGTCAGCCATTGTGGTTGGCACCCATTCCCAGAGATAGGATGCTAGATGCTAGAAAGAAGAGAAAGTGACCCCGGCATTATATTCTTCTCCACGGCCTCCGGACAGTGGATGTGACTAAATGGCTCAAACCCCTGCCACCCTGACCCCCCTACAGTGATGGATGATACCATCTGTGAACTGTGAACCAACATTAACCCTTAAGTTGCTTTTGTAGGAGTGCTCTATCACAGTGACTAAGAAACTAAGACAGAGAGTTCCAGCTGAAAGCAAGGTAGTAAAGATAGAGTAGGGACAGGTTCCAGAGGTTTCTAGATTTAGCATTTGTGTGTCTTTTCATCCAATCCACACAGTAATGACTGCAGAGTATCAGTGTCTCCCATAGCAACCCTTGCCTTGTGGGAGATTTTAAACTAGTCAAATGTAGACAGGGGCGATCTTTTTATCTTGGAGAACGTTTAATTATCTAAAATCTGAGTGATAGTACACTCAATTCTGTAAGCAGAGTTCTGAAATACAGCTAAGCATCCTATGGTGCACAGGCCAGTTCCAAACAATTATCCAGCCAAAACATGAAGAATACTATGGTCTAGGAACCCTAGATACCTTTTCTCCCTGAACAGCCACTCCAAAAGCTAATAGAGGAGTCCCTTCTAGCACTATTATGAGCAACAGAGATGTAGAATGTAACTATCTGTATGCATCAGTCAGGACAACTTGTCATTGTCTACTCAACATCTGTCAAGCTCCCAGCTGTGGCCAGGCTCTGCTCTGGGTGAGGAATTCTTTGCCATCTTATTTCCCACGCTCCTCACCTTACTCCAATCATCTTGTCACAGCGTCTATGAGATCCCTCTGCAATCCAGAAGTTTGACCTTAGTAGGTCCTACCCAGTGTTTGCAGACTCTGTTTCTACTCTTAGAGTAGGTGGCTAATGAATGACTCTACCATAAGAAAAACAATGCCTTTGGGTTAAAATTAAGGGAGGTTGGAGAGAACTGAAGTCGAAGGGAATTTAATAGTGAGTACTTTGCATAATTATCCCAAGGTATTAATTCTGGCAAATAGTGGTTCACCTTTTTTGCTGACTCAGCATATTCATAGTATGATTATTAAATGGCTTATATGTTTGAACATTTTAGTTTCCTACTGGCCATGACATCTGAAAGGTTGTAAAACCTTTAGGGAGGTGGCACCTATCTAGAGGAAGTAGGTCTGGGGCAGGGGGTAAGGGTGAGCTTCATTAGTTGTAGCCCAACCTCTCTAACCTCTCTGTTTCCCAGATGGCCACCAAGATATGAACAAGTAGCCTTCCTCTACCCTGCCTTCATTACCATGCTGGATCCTGAAATCAGGAGCTAAAACAAGTCCTTCCTCCCCTGAGTTCCTTCTCAGCAGATGAGCAACTGTCTTATACCACCTCTGAAAATCAGGTTGAAGGCTAGACCCCAAATTCTTTGCCCTTTCCCTTGTGTCCCCTCCTTCATCCCTCCATCAGCTAACACTCACCTCTAGGCTGACATCAGAAGTTGTCTTCTCACCAAGAGTCAGTTCCTCCTTCTCTGGGAGGAGCGTGATGGTCCTTGTGGTCGGCCTTCCTTAAACTCTGTTGTTGATTGCTCTCCTGCAGATCTCCTTTTGTAGTCAGAACAATGATTATCTGGCTCTCTCAATCCCATTTCAACAAGTGGAACCACAGTCTTCCTTCTTACAGCGCATTATCTCAAGGTCTGAACCAAAACCACAGGCAGAGGTAGAAATGGCGAAAGAGAAAGTGATTGTCAAAGCACCAATGTGAAAAATGAACTATGATGGCTATGTTCTGTCAATGGATATAAGTGTCTGACATTTTCATTCAGAGAAGGCACTGGCCCCACAATAATGGCCTGCATGGTAGAAACCAAGGCCATTTGCTGTTTTATCATATATCAGATGGAGGTCATTTATTTTCCAAATTCCACCTTGCCTGTGTTCTCATCGCTGTACTATATTCTCACAAATATGATTTTTTTTTATCTGTGTAGGAACAGCGATAGCTCCGGAGTTACTGATGAAAATCTTTCACACAAAGACTAGAGATGAAAACGACTTTGATTTGGTGCTGATTGATTTTCTTGCCCTGATGCAATCTTCTGATTGGCTTTCCTGCTGAATGTTACAGAGAAAATTTGATTTTTGTTTCCTTTCATACTCGTAAGGAACCAAGATCTATGTTTCTTTTGTTGTTAGGGTAAATATGATAAGCGAGTGAATGATGAAATTCAAGGCTAATGCATAGAACCACAAAGAGGATATTTTATTTACATATGATTTCCAAGCACTAACTCAAACAGAAAAAAAAAGTATATGGCAGTTGCCAGTGACCAAAGCCATCTCTACATGTCCCATGCATTGTTTCAAGGAAGGAGAAAATAAGTCCAATGGTGTGCCAATGCCAACGACGACCCATCTGATAAATAGAGGGCAGAAAGTAAGGTCAAGGTCACTAGAAAGTACCTCTCTGCCTTTAAATGGTCCCCTCTCCGTGTTTGGAAAGGTTTGCCTTACTGATGCTTTAAAGTTGAGCACAGACTGTAATGCAGCTCATGATAGAGTTTCTGCCCAGCATGCACAATGCCCTGCGTTTGATCCCCATGACCTCAAATAATATACAAGGGTCGAGCCTTTGTCACAGTGGAGGTGTTAAAGAAGAAAGCTAAGGTAGTCATTAAAAGACCTGACACTGTCTCCAAAGAAACAAAACAAATACAATATGAATGCATGAACAATAGCATGCACATGTATGTACAAAGAAAACTGATTTTAAGGAATAGCCTTAATTTAGAGGGCTGATAGGTTTGAAATCCACAAAAAAGACAGGTGGTTCAAGAAGTCCAGGGAGAGTTAACTGTGTATGCTTGAGTCCAAAGTCAGTCTGGAAGCAGAATTGGTTTTTTTCCCTGTGAGGACCTCAGTCATTTTTCCCTCAAGGCTTTCAACTGATTAAATGAGGCCCACCTACATCTGCTTTACCAAACTCTACTGACCTGAACATTAGTCTCACCTAAACATAATGCTCAAAACAACAGCCTGGCTGGTGCATGTCCACAGCGGGAACCATAATGTAGTCAGATCAATCTGTAAAACCAACCACCAAATGCTTTGCCATACATGCCTTTACCATACAGATGTGTCAGTTCCCCAAGGGTTCAGAACTTAGCATAGGCTAGTTTTAACAAAGCATAAAAGAGGAAAAGAGAAAAAAAAGGATCTGGGGCATTGGCACCAGGAAGAATACATCTAACTTATGCTTAGATTCTTATAGAATATCCAAGGCCAAGAAGATGACAGTAGACCTGTGGACCACTCTGGAACTAGTACTTTGTTGGGCCTTCATCTCTTTAGGATTCATATGGCATTAACAAGAAAGGGATGCTGATGTTTGTTGATTGGTAGTCAATATGTAACAGACACTATTCTAACTAATCTCTTCATACATTAACTCATTTAGTCTCATTTAACTCATTAACTCATTTAATAATAATAATAAAAAAGGATTGTATTGCTGTCTCTGTTTTACATATAAGGAATCCGAGCTCCAGTGAGGTTTAGTACCATGCCCAGGGACATGCAGTTAGAACTGTGCAAAGGTGGAATTTGAACTTCTGAAGCCTGCCGTGAGAGCTCATACCCGTAAACACGATCTCATCTCTGAAACCACTACGGAAGATGTTATCTATGATGTCCTCCGTGTTCCCTGTGTCAGTACATACACATACAATATGTTCCTCTTGGTACCAGGAAAATGATTGCATCTCCAGGACCTTGTTTATTTAGATGGATCAGATATCCAACCCATTTAGTTTTCTCTTGCCTGGCTTATCCCTTCAAGAGCCTTGAAGCTGTCAGGTCACACCAGTGCTAGGAGGAGCTGAAGGAAATCACCCTGTAGTAGACTATGGTACTATACAACATCATGAGCTGCTCCTTTGGGATGCTTCCTGGTTCTACTTCCCATCATGCTCTTGTTTCTAACATCTATTCTTGATTGTCTGCCTCCAGGTCTTATCAGCATCTCCTTACACAGCATTTGACACTAAGCCTTTTTACTTTACGTCTGCTAGCAAATCTGTTCACAGTAACTCCTGCTTATTCCTAGATCTTGTTGCCAATTAATATGCCCAGTCCCTGATTCCCACTCCAAAATTATTGTCTCTACCGTAGCTCTTCACAAGGCAATGGCAATTTCCACTGTCTGTGACAAAGGACAGAACATCATAGGCACAGTCACTTCCACTACCTGATGCCACAGATAAAAAAAACTTCCAGATACATTACACTGATGCTATAGGGCCCGAGCTCTGCTCTTTTCATCAATTACCTTAGTTAAGAGTGAGAGATCTCAATAATACTTTATTTGTGTTCTAGCCTGTAGAGATGTGGACAGAGGCCTCGTTCCTTAATATGGGTGAACTCTTTTTGAGAGTTCACCAAACTAACAAGAGCCAGCAAACTGGACAGGGATGCCAGTGGTCTACATTCCTTTCATACTCAGAATCAGCAACACCAGGAAAAAACAGGTCAGAAAACACTAAGGCCATGGTTATGAGACAATCTGGAAAATCCAGAGAGTTCCACTGGAGTACACCTCACAAACCACATGCCGATCCTAAGCAATGAAACTCTAGCCATGTGGTGGTGCTTGCAATAGACCAGAGGATATTGGACACAGGAGTTTCAGAGCCCTTCCATGATTCCACCAGAAGCCAATGTGGATGATGTAAGCAAACTCAATAGGTGCACACCATACTGATTACAAAACTAAAATAAGAACAGCCAATGGAAAGAGGAGAGAAACACTGATTACCCATAGCAGGGAAGGATAGCACAGTAGCTGTTTTGAGAGAAACACTCCCCTTAAACCAAGGAAGTGAGGTGATTTGATTCTGGGAACCTCTGCATATTCATATATGAAAGCACTTTAGTATAGTAGTGCATTCCTGTTCTGTTTAAGGTCATAGTGTAAGAAGGAAAGACTGTAGATATACTTTTGTGTTTGGTTAACTCAAGGCCTTGAAGCCTAAGTTCAAAAGGTTAACACAGGGCTGGGAGGGAGATATGGCTTGTTTGATAGAGAGTGCTTTCTTAGCATACATGAAGTCATGGGTTTAGTTCTCAGCAGGACACAAAGTGGGAATAGTTACACACCTGTAACCCTCTAAGAAGTACCTCACATACTAGGTAACTATAAATGCAACTAAGTTCAGAGAAAGAAACATTCACAGACTCATCTGAGGCAGAGTCTGCAAGGCTGTTTGTATTTCTTGGTTTTATTTGCATGAGGGAAAAGAAATGTAAAACTAAGCTGACCAAGACCAAAGTGACTTCATTCCCAACACTTTGCTGAAATTGCTTACTCTCAGTGAAGAAGGAAGGTTTTATGTTTTCCTGTGTATCTTGTTCAAAAAGATAGTGCTGTGTTGTTGTTCTAGACATAGGTAGTTTTATAGACTTCTATTCTCGGTCATTTAACCATCCAAGATACTCTTACATGGGCGTGAGTCAATGAAGAAACAGCCGTGTTTGTTTAATTTCTGTTTTATGAACTGTTTTTGTTTCTTTGTTTTCTTTTCTTTTTCATGTCTTAAAGAATTTGGAGCAAGAAGTGTTGCTACATACCTGCACATGAGGTAGAAGAATCCTGAGCTACATAGAAAAGCCCCATCCCCACCAAACAAATAACACAGTTAATTATCATTCCACACAAATGAATCTTTCTGCAGACCCACTTTAGATAAAGAGGCCACTAATACTTCTACTTTCAGACCTAATGTTCTTTACATGTTTATATTCCTTCTCCAGAAACCCGACTTTAATCATCCTCTACTTCCTCATTCACAACTGTTTAGTCTTAGCTTTCAGTAAGAGCTTTGTTTGTTTGTTTGCTTGACTCTGGATTTTGCCAGTAGGATGTAATGAAGTACTTTAATCAGCTTGACTGCACTCTAGGGTGAAAGCCATTGCGTGAGACACAGAGCTGGAAAGGCATCAGCTTGACCTCTCCTACTTCTAAGTTGGGGGACAATGAGTGTTCTCTAGAGAAGAAGAGTAGCACCCATGGGGCTGTGAAAGTGCACATCTCCTTTGAAGATGTTCCTGCTGACAACTCACTTGCCAAGGGCACAAAGTTGGCTAAAAAGCAAAGTTATATAACACAGTATTAGGAGAAACCTTGAACTGAGAGATTTTTTACCTCCTATCCTAATAGAAATTATATGGAGAAAATAAACAGCGGTTTGTTTATGAAGAGCCTATTTGAAAATGATGAGCCTTAAAAACAAATCACCACTCCATGCCAAAATTTTTGACACCATCTTTAGACACATGGAAGTCATATTTTGTTCTTAAGAGTTGATATCCCTACTCAGCTATTAAAAACAATAAATATATGAAATTCCTAGGCAAATGGATGGATAAGGAGGCCATCGTCCTGAGTGAAGTAACCCAATCACAAAAGAACTCACATAACATGTATTCACTGATATGTGGATATTAGCCCAGAAACCTAGACTACCCAAGATACAATTTACTAAACACATGAAACTCAAGAAGAAGGAAGATCAAAATGTGGACACGTCACCCCTTCCTAGAATTAAGAACAAAGCACACATTGAAAGAGTTACAGAGATCATGTGTGAAGCTGAATCCAAAGGATGGACNCGGATATAGCTGTCTCGTGGGAGACTATACTAATGCCTGGCAAACATGGAGGTGGAAGCTCACAGTCAGCTATTAGATGGAACACAGGGTTCCCAAGGAAGGAGCTAGAGAAAGTACCCAAGGAGCTGAAGGGGTCTTCAACCCTATAGGTGGAAGAATAACATGAACTAACTAGTACCCCCTGAGCTCATGTCTCTAGTTGCATATATAGAAGAGAATGGCCTAGTTGGCCATCATTGGGAAGAGAGGCCCCTTGGTCATGCAGACTTTATATGCCCCAGTACAGGGGAACGCCAGGGCCAAGATGTGGGAGCGGGTGGGTAGGGGAGCGGGGCCAGGAGGGGGAGGGTATAGGGAACTTTCTGGATAACACTTGAAATGTAAATGAAGAAAATATCTAATAAAAGTTGGAAAAAAAATGAAAAAAAAAAAAGAGTTGATATCCACACTTGTAATTCACCCAGAGAAGAAAAAGGGCAGTCTTTACCCAGTTGGATTATTATACTTAATGTATTAAGTCAATGTTATCATAACCTCTTGGCACTTTGAATCTTTGAAATAAAGATTCTACACCCAAGGAACAAACATCTTCTGAGGGGTGGTTGTGCTGGAGGTCTAGATGCTGGCCAGTTTTGGTCTATCAAGATTCCACTCTGCCCAAGTGAATTAGAGTGAAGGGAATTAGTCAGGTATGGTGGTGCACCTGTAATTCTAACACTCAGGAACTGGAGACAGGAGGGTGCTGAGTAAGTCAAGGCCATCCTTGACTATATAATGAGTTTGAGGGAAGTGAACCTCAAGCTCTGCCTGAAAAACACCCAATGAGCAAAATAATCAAACCCACACAGCATTGCTGGATGGTGCTGGCTTCCATCTGGGAGATTTTTCAGGGCCTCACTAGCGTAACAGCAGATTTTACCTGAGTTTGTTACCAACTTTGTTGTAGTTTGATCTCAGTTTAATTATTATTGGTTTGTTTATAAAATAAAGCTCTCTGATTTATTCTTGTAGTGATTTAACAAGTTAAGGCATTTGTCCAGAAGCACACAGGAGGAAATGGAGGTGGCTGGAGCATGACCTCATTACCTATCAGCTATGAACACCCACCTCCTATACTATATGTTTCTCTTCTGCACACTGACAAAGAATGTCATGATGGGAACAGTTGCAGGTTGACAGGACATAAGCCATCTGAAGTACAGATGGTAATCCTTTATACAGAACAGGTTCTGAAAAACTATCCTTTCTCAATTCAGTTGTTTGGCCAAGTAAGTTCTAGACTCACAGAAAAGACAGATTCACACGGATTCTATTGATTGATTCTATCTACTTTCTCTCAAGTGTCCTGTCCCCAAGGTCTGACCACTCCACTTGTCAACATACTTACAGTGTTGCTCCTCTTATATCACTAAGGCTACCCATATTCTTACTGAGTACCGGCTAAGCATCTTTTCCCTGAGAACAATGTGGTTGTGGTACCACTGAATACAAGCACCAGAGCCAGCATTCTGAACCATCAATCACCGCAGCCTTCCGAATTCTGTCCACAGTGGTAGAAAGACAGCACCTTCCTAATGACAGTAGACAAGAAAAAGAAGTCAGAAAGGCTTCAGCTGAGAGCTCTAAGAAATGTAGTCTAGGTAAAAAAGGAACAGGGATATAGGGGTGTTTCCCGTAAAAGGATAAAATGAGTTATCTCTTTCTTTTCATAACATAGAATCCATGAGACACAATTCCCACAGTTTACAGAAGTCTGTGGATATAGCTCAGTTGGCAGAGTGCTTGCCTTACATACACAAATCCTTGGGTTCTGTCACAAAGGCCACATAAGCCAAGTATTGTACATGCCTGTAATCCCAGTACAGATAAAATAGTGAATCAAGGGCGTATTGTCCACAGTCTTGCAGTCAGATTCACCATGTATTATACATGTTGGAACTATTTGGCCATCTTCTGGACCACAGTAGTATGCTTGAAGGATATGAACACTTGATCGAGGCTTGTGTTTGTTCAGTAAGTTTGTGGTGTAGCTAGAAGAACACTTAAACTGTACAGCGATCAATAGGCATGCAAACCTGGAACCAGCGGGACCGATGCACACCGCACATGCATGTGCACATACTTAAGATTACAGGGTGAATGCTTTCCCCATATGTAAGCAGATGCATGTGGAAATATCAGAGTTCCAAGTTTCCAGCTACAGTTTCCGAGACAACATTCCAGTCTATAAAATAAAAAACTGTTTCTCTGTTCAAAAGAGTTATTTCCAGTGCTGCGGAGATGGTTTCATCAATAAGTGTTTACTGAGCAAACACGAGTTTAGATCCCCTGAGTCCACATCAAAATGCCAGGCAGGGCAGCTCACAACTCTAATCCTGGCACTGCAGAGTGAGATCAGGGAACTACCGGGATTGCGGACCACCTAATCTAGTCAAATCAGTGAGCTCAAGTTCAGGGAAAGGACATGCCTCAAAAATAAACTGGAAAGGTGATTGAGAGAGAACCTGATACCAACCTCTGGCCTCCTGCATATACACATACATATAAGAAGATGTATACGTGGCTAGATAGAGCCTTAAATCCTCCAGACATACATATACACATGCATACATAGATACGCAGATGTTTCCAGTTCATTTCTTAAAAGTGAATGCATTGTAATTCATCTTATAATTTGATATAAAAATTTTTCAAAACTGATGATAAATAATAAGTAGTTAGAAGGAAAGGATGTGACTAAGGTATATTTGTGATCCAGGCCTGATTCTGCCCCGATGCCATAGTCAGATACCTCCCCATAAGCGAATGTCACAACTCCGTGTCAGTGGATACAGACATGAGGCCCCTGAGGGCCTGGAACTATCTTTTTCATTGGAAACTAAATGCCAACAAAGATTGTCACCTAAGGTGGATAACAAGCATCTCTCTTGACAAAGAATGGTCAGCTTATGGGCCAGGGTAGGAGATGCATTGTACATCACCAAGGCAGAGACAATGGATTCCAGAGGTAATCCAGGTATGTCAACACTGGCTTGAAAATTGCCTGTACAGCCAATGGTTTCTTTCAGGGCTTTGAGACTGCACCATCTGTGGGCTCAGAGTTGAAGGAGGGGTTCTGCCGTGGCACATGAGTGAACAGACTTAGCTGAGAGAGGAGTGACAAGGTAAGATGAAGAGTTCATCCTGGAGGTGGCGGAGCCCTGGCTGTGGCAGCAAGATCCCACGAGAAGAGGAAACCTTGGTGCCTGTGGAGATGATGGTGGTGGTGAAGATGAAGATGATGGTGATTTTGGTGAAGTAGAAGGAAAATCACTAGTGAGTATGAGACCTCCCTGTGGAAAGGACATAAAATCAAGTCAGAACAGAAATGGTTGAAAACAGTCAACATCAAAGGTCAAGGACCTTTCAAAAGCAAGCAGGGGAGGGTCTTCCTAAAATACCCAAAGGACCTGGTTCTATAGAACACATCAAAAAGGAGAAATCAGGAGAGTCCAAATAAGAATAGACCATACTGATATCCAAAATAAAGTTTCTATTTTATTCTCTTCAAAAATATTTTTCTTTTGCTTATTTTTATTTTTACTTTTACACTAGTAGATTCGTTATACTATGCAATCATTGTTACTGAAAATACATTTGCTAGATGTAACACCATTTTTGACAATTCTATAAACGTGCATAAAATAATATATTATCATTTTCATCACCATTACCCTTTGCCCCATAGCTTCCCAACCAACCTCCCTCCGACTTCCACATTTTTTTTCTTTTTGATCCAATGAGTTTCTTCGGTGTTGCAGATATAATGAGCATCTGTAGGAGTTATTTTCTAGAACATGAATTCTTTGCCAGTGGCTACACCACTAAAGAAAGTGAGGCCTACTCCCTAGCAACCATTCGCTGCCCACGCAACCAGGCTGGAGGCCATCTGCCTGAGTCAGTAAGGTGTGTTCTCTTTCTCTCATGCGCTGTGAGTCAGACACCCATCCTCGATGCTTTCTACTGCCTTCCCCGTGTGATTTATCTCTTCCATCAGGTTTTAATTATTTTGCACCTCCTTAGCTGCCAAACTGAGGAGAGGAAAGAGACAGAGAGACAGACAGAGATGATGCTGATGATATGACAAACTGACTAGAATCCTGCCAAGACAAAACACAACCAAACACAAACTGTGCCATCATTTTTTTTCTTTTTCCAATTTTTATTAGGTATTTTCTTCATTTACATTTCAAATGCTATCCTGAAAGTCCCCTATACCCCCCACACCCCGCTCCCCTACCCACCCACTCCCACTTCTTGGCCCTGGTGTTCCCCTGTACTGGGGCATATAAAGTTCTGTGCCATCATTTTTAAAGTTGTTCCTCGTAAGAATCTGAGCTCACAGTGATGAAGCCATTTAATCAGTGAGAGCCCGGACCCTCAGCGTTGAACAAAACAAGGTCTGAGTGTAGGAAAGAAGGAAAGGATAGGATGAATGAACCTTGTAGTGTTGGATTGGAACTGGAGAAAGCTAACATGGACATTAATAAAGCAGGCTTGCACAGAACACCTCTGATAGGATGCATTGAGAAAGACATCTCTCCTGGGGGTTCCCTCCCAACATTACATGACATGAGCCATTCCAGGGAAATAACAGGATTCTTCAGAAATGTCAGGGCCGTGAAAGACAAGGTGACTGAAGAGAGATGACAGCTGAATACAAAGTGGAGCCTGGAAGAGACAGAAAAGGGTCTCTGGTATTGAAACCAGTTAAAGCCAAATAGTCTTCAGCTTCATACTGTCTTGTAACTAATTCCTTCCTTCCTTCCTTCCGTCCTGCCTGCCTGCCTACCTGCTTGCCTGCCTGCCTGCCTGCCTGCCTGCCTTCCTCCCTCCCTCCCTTTCTCCCTCCCTCTCTTCTTTCCTTCCTTCCTTCCTTCCTTTCTTCCCTCCTTCCCTCCCTTTCTCCCTCCCTCTCTCTCCCTTCCTTCCTTCCTTTCTTCCCTCCCTCCTTTCTCTTCTTTCTCTTCTTTCTTTCTTTCTCTCTTTCTTTCTTTCTTTCTTTTATTTATGTATCTTCCTAGTACCTCCCTCACATAGTCCATCCTCTACCCCCTCCCTTTCTCCTCTGAGAGGGTGGAGCCCCACCCCCACCTGGTATCCCCCAGCCCTAGCACATCAAGTCTCTGCGGGGTTAGGCTCATCCTCTCCCACTGAGGCCACACAAGGCAGTCCACTTAGAGAAACAGGACCCACAGACTGGCAACAGCTTTGGGGATAGCCCTGGCTCCAGTTGTTGGGGGACCCACATAAAGACAGAACTGTATATGTGTGGGAGCCTAGGTCCAGCCTGTGTACACTCTTTGGTTGGTGGTTCAGTCTCTGAGAGCCCCAAGGGTCCAGGTTAGTTGACTCTGTTGGTCTGCCTGTGGAGTTCCTAACCCCTTAGGGGCCCCAGATCCTTCCTCCTATTCTTCCATAAGAGTCCCCAACTTCCATCCGCTGTTTTGCTGTGGATGTCTGTATCTGTGTAAGTCAGCTGCTGGGTGGAGTCTCTCAGAGGACAGTTATGTTAGGCTCTTGTCTGCAAGCATAACAGAGTATCATTCATAGAGTCAGGGAATGTATCTTGCCCTACTAATTTCATAATATTGAACATTCTACTCCTAGTACGTGTAATGTTTCTGTTCAACATTAGGGGCTGAAGGAAAGTTCTATTCTCATCCATTGGTCAGCAACTCTCAAATTTCCACAAAGTAAAATGTTTTAAAATGTGAAACAAGCAAAAACAAAAGCCCCGATTCTCTTCTCTCTGCACGTGGATTCTATATGTCTGGGTGGCGGGTAGGGTCATTCGTCTCCTGCAGCTGACCTGCTCTAACACATTACCAGACTATTTGTAGCTTACAGGGTACATGTTTATCTTACATTTCTGTAAGTCAGAATAACAGCACAATCAAGATGCCAACATAAACCTACATTTCTTTCTGGAAACTCCATGAGAGACCCTCCCCTGTGTTTTTCAGCATCTAAGGATGGCTGACATTTGATGACTGATAATTCCTCATCTATCTTCAAAGTCAATGGCTGTGAGTCGCCCATCCCACTGCCCTGCTCCTTGGTTACATCTCTCACTGAGCTCAGCCTGGAATAGATTAGATTGCAACGTTTATTTTGCTACTTAGTCTGGGACATTTGGAGGATGAGGGTGATTATTCTATCAGCTGTAAGATCTCTTCAGAGACAAGGAGATGGCATCCTCAGGGTCAGAAACTCCCCAAGAGCAGATGAAACTGGCATTGATGCAGCCTGAAATGATGAAGCCACTACCCTATCCAGCATCACTGCCTACCTTACTATGCCTTGTCTCTCAGCAGACAGCATTCCTTCTTCCTGAAACAGCTCTCTCTCTCTCTCTCTCTCTCTCTCTCTCTCTCTCTCTCTCTCTCTCTCCCTCCCTCCCTCCCTCCCTCCCTCCCTCTCTCCCTCCTCCCTCCATGTCTCCCCATTCTCAGGAAGACGGGTTGGAACTGCGATGTCTCAGGTCTACACCAATGCACCCCCCTCCCCCATAGCACAAAGCACAGGGCGTACAAATGAGAGCTCTCTGGAGCAACCTTTACCTAACAAGGTTACATCAGCCCTCTCTATCTCTGACTTCCCCATAGGCGGATCCAACACACTGCAGAGAGCCATATATATATTTTAAGCTTTGACAAGTCTCTGAAACTAGCTACTTAGGAGACTGAGATAGGAAGGTGAAAAGTTCAAGGACTGCCTGGGCAACTGAGTGAGACACTTTCCAAAAATAAACAAAGAAATAAAAGGAAGGCCAGGCCGTGGAGGTATATCATCATGAGAACATTTGCCTAGCATGACTCAGGGTGAGTCCAACCCCTATTACAGAAAAAGATAAATCTATATTGAGTATGTAGACTTTTTTCTTGTTATTATTTCCCAAAGGCAACCATAGAGAAACTCTTTATATTGCACCATATTATGCCAGACATTATAAGCAATCTAAAATTGTTTATTGTATGATATATAAATCATATTGAACCCTGTACTGCTTTATATAATATATTGACCATCAGTGGATTTGGAGAGTTAAGATGGTCCTGGAATAATCCAGTGTATATACCAAAGGTGATTGTCTTTGGTTCTGATCTCTGTACCTCTGCTTCATGGATCCGTGAGTCTGTTAAGAACTAGAAGCCTGGTATCAACCCTGCTTATAGAGGAAGGCTGTGAGAGGGAGCAGGAAGGAGTTCTTCCCATAATTTTGGTGTGGCAAAGCAAGTGTTATCTTCATTATGATCCTTGATGCACACAAGATGAGACTGAAGATATGATTGTCCTGCTATTTCAAGGCTAGAATCTTAGAACCATGAAGCACCCTGCACGGTGCCCGTGCCTTCAGTTTATTCTAGTATTTATGTAGGTAAATGTGCATTCTGTTCAAAAGCCCTCTGCATCCTCTGTTAATGTTGGCCATCAAGCAGTTAAACCCAGGCTACACATCAGCATGAACGGAAGAGCTTTTAAAAAATGCTTCTTCCTACCCTCACTCTCAAACTTTTTCTCATTTAAGTCTCTTCTTAGGGTCCCATACTGAAATCTACTAGTGCTGAGATGGACCCAGAAAGGCAGTCACTCTGCTAAAGAAATGTTGTGTTCCTGTTAATAAGAAAGTCCTAAGTACCTTGCTGGGGTTGTAGGGATGAGGTAATGTCCTAGATTGTCATATAACTCTATTTCTCATGAGCAAAAGACATCCCTACTTCAGCCTGACTCTCTTTCAAGGTCGAAACAGCACCGTCCCTTTCACCCCACTCTCCACTCAGACTCCATCTTGGACCATTCTCTCATTATCCGTTGGTGAATACTCCTTTGATTGCCCTCCTGTTCCCTAAAGCCACTTTCACATAGGTTCCCCCGTTTGTCGCTCTCTTGACCCCGTGGCTTCCTTTCCTCACTTCTCACAATCCTTTGTGGCTACTCAACACAGATAAGAAGTACAGAGAGGTAGGAGAATTCAAGCGGCCTTAATAGTGTGTTTCCTCCGACCAGTGGGAGCATCATGGCCAGATAGTACCCAGTGCTATCCTATCCACCTGCAGCCACACTTCTCTCTGAGCCTCTTCACCTGCACTCACTCTTTCCAAGGTTCCCTCCCAAAACTCAAACAAGCATCTAACCCTGAGAGCCCCCTCAGCCACCCCTACCCCCCACACTTACCCATTTCCTCTCCCAGGTACATTTCATGTATATCTAGCCTCATCTGTCACTTTGAAGACACAGACTAGCATTTATACTGCAAGAGAAAATATAATAATCATCAAATGTTATATTTTAAAGGAAACAATTCCTAGTCATTTATTTAATTTTTATAAGCTTCTACACACACACACACACACACACACACACACACACACACACACACACATGTCTAATTTTTGTTTTGTTGTTTTTTTGAGACAGGGTTTCTCTATGTAGCCCTGGCTGTCCTGGAACTCACTCTATACACCAGGATGGCCTGGTACACAGAAATTCGCCTGCCTCTGCCTCCCAAGTGCTGGGATTAAAGACGTGTGCCACCACTGCCGGGCTAAGAGGGTGTCAGATCCCAGTATAGGTGGTTGTGAACCACCATGTGGTTGCTGGGAATTGAACTTAGGACCTCTGGAAGAGTCGTCAGTACTCTTAACCACTGAGCCATCTCTCTAGCTGGCTAATTTTAATTCTCAGTCTGACACAATCTGAAGTCAACTGAGAATAAAGCCCCTTTTGAGGACTGCCTAGGTCTGATTGTCATATGACCATGTCTGCAGAGGACATTCATAATTATTAATTGTTGCAGGAGGGCATGCATACATAGCTCACTGTGGGTGGCACTATTCCTTAGGAAGATGTTCCTAAGCTTTATGAGAAAGCTAGCAGACTGTAGGCCTGAGAGATAGCCAGAGAAGGGGCTGGTAAGAAGTGCTCCTCCCTGTTTCTGCCTCACATTCCTCTCCTCACTTCCTAGAACAATGACTTCTGACCTGGAAGTGTAAATGAAAGAAAACGTTTCCTCTGCGGATTGCTTTTGAGTACAGTATGTGTCCCAGCAACAGAAAGCAAACTACAACACCTGTGCATGAACAGTTTTTACAGGGCTAAAACAGACATGAAGAAGGAACACTTGGGCACCTGGATAAGGGAAGGAGATACCCACAACATATCATTAGGTTACTCACTCCCACTCCCATAGTGCCCATAGCCCTGGTTGCCCTTATAGCCCTGGCTGCCCTTATAGCCCTGGCTGCCCTTATAGCCCTTGCTGCCCTTATAGCCCTAGCTTCCCTTATAGCCCTGGCTTCCCTTATAGCCCTGGTTGCCCTTGCACACAGTGTAGAGAACTTGAAAACTTGCTGATCCTCTTTCAGAGATCTGATGTAATTGTTCTCTCTCGGGGATTCCTGGAAATTTGCATTTCAAGGGCTCACCAGATGATTTGAGTAACGCAGTAAGGTTTGGGAAGCCCTGCCTCTAGGACACATATAGTGAAAGACCACGACATATAGAACTTAAAAGACGTAACTCTGCAGCTGCTCAGGAGAGCTGTGGTTAGGCAGAGTCCTGAGGGAAGAGAAAAAACGTCTTCAGCAGATCTTTGTAAAGGAAACACTGTGGGATGCTGGCAACCACATCCTTAACAACATCCCTGCAGTAAACACAAAAATAAGTTCACAGACTTGCGTCCTGTGACATCCCTCAGCACTGCCAGGTTCTTTCCATGTGCTACCACTTACTGCGAGCAGGTTCTGCTCACATACAAATGTGGAGAGGAATTTTCCACTTTGGTTAGTGTATCTCCCCCTAAGGAGGCTTCATGCCATGTCTTAGGATTTAAAAACCTTCGCTTAGACACCGAGGGTACCAGCAAACATCCATGTTTGTCTGTTTCCTATATTGGGGGAGTTGCCCAGAAATGTGTACCTGGCTCACATGTTCACTGCTATGGAGTGTTCAAAAAAAAATCTCTAATCTATAGCGAAAACTAACATTCCTCATGAATAATTAACTTCAAGTCCTAGCAGAGTGTAGGTCTGAGAGATAGCCAGAGAAGGGGCTGGTAAGAAGTGTTCCTCCATGTTTCTGCCATTCCTCCCCCTGGCATGATGACTTCTGACCTGGAAATGAAAAGATGATGAAAATGAACGTCAAGCTGCAACTTGCTATTCACGCAAACATTGCACATCTGGTAGAGGGTGGCATCTACAGGAAGCTAGACCACCTGCAGCTAACACCAGACTCTATGGGACCAGAAAAACAAACTGTTTTCACATAGGCAGAAAGTTGAAAAGCAGATAGTATACAGCTGACATGAATTTGAGGAAATAATCGTGAAAAATCACACTGTCTTGGACTTGGTACTAAAACCCCAACAGAAGAGGCAACCCTTTGGGATTCTTGCCTTTAGGTTCCAGGCTGGCCATCTTCCATCTCTAAGAGGTACAAAGCAATGTTGCCTCCCAACCTGGGTGAGGACATCCGTGGGTCCTTCCCTAACCTGCCTCTCCTGTCTCTGCAGCAGGTTGGGCTTTTGGCTGTCTTTTCCAGAATTTGTCTTCCTAGAACACTTGTACCCAGCCTGGAGTTCAACGTGTGTATGTTTAGTAAGTGACTGCTCTCCATAGTTTATGATTTGCATAGTTTGAAATCCATGACTTCTTATTGAGCTCAGTGTAACCTCAGTAAAACAGATAGGAGAAAAATTTTCAGTGTCCAGTTCTATCCTCTACAAATTAATACATATCTCCAGGACATTGCTTATAAACCAAAGAAAGTACATGCTGTCAGCATTATAGACAAACTCAAATTATTCAGTATCACTGAATAATTAAACAGGAAAAACAAACAAACAACAGTAAGAAATAAACTCCAAAGTGAGCTGTTCTAGCATTCCAGACTGGTGAAATGAACTTCAAGGACACCCTGAAGAAGAGGATTTTAAAAAGAAAACTGTTACATTATCCAATCAATTTGGGCCATTGTTCTATATAGTCTTGGCTTCTTGTAATCTTGCCCTCACTCAAGTGTACACAGAAAGCCCTTACATTATACAAGCGTGTCGTTTGTTTATGTATCATGATTTATGACTTGAAATGAATCTTCATCTACCCTACACCCAGTTCATTTTCTCCAGTAAACTGCCCTTTTCCAAATAGTAAAAGTAGCCACCAGTTCCCAAGAAAAACAGCCCTTTAGACCTGGTGACTTGTCAGAGCAAGCCAGGTGTGCTTCCTTAGCCTGACTCAGGAGTTTATTAAGCTCATACTCGTTAGTCTCACTGTGAGACTAACGAGCCTGCCAGATTCTTTTGGGGGAAAAAACAGCAGTAAACTATGAATATGCTTCAAAAACTTCAGTGAGCATGTCGGAAAAATAAGAACAGCTGGAAGAGCCAGTGTTCTACATTTTACCAACATCTCTGCCATCTTGGACTTTGTCCTAATAGGCCTTAGGTACCAATCTGGTATCAAGAGAGCATAGATAGGACAAAGACCAGGCCCTTTCCTCTACTAAGCTTGGATCCTTTATGTCAAGGCTTCAGGGTTTCTGCTCCTTGGTTTCTCCTTGATGACAATATTTGGGGTCAGCAGGTTGCTGTTCTAGCCCAGCCAAGCGCCTCAGGTAGGCTTGGTGGGGGGGTTCAATCTATGAGACAGGTTCTTCCGACCGAATTTGATCAGGGCTTACTGGTTATTGAATACAGCACTTTCCTCTAGTTCAGGGGTAGTATTTAGCACCTGGCAATTTGCTATACTTGTCACTTCTTTGCAACGCTGTGCTGCTGTTGTGGAGATGGATGCAAGGACAAATGTGAGATTTTTGTCTGTACCCTGAGTGAAGGACTCAAACAGGAAGTTGAAAATAAAGGGCTCCGGATGCCGAATGAGCTCCAGCAAATGAGCATAATAGCAGCCTGTAGGAAATCTCAGCCAATCAGGTCTGGAAATTGGCTTCCTCCGTTCTTCCCCTAAGGCCAGAGAAAGAGGTGTAAGAAATGAGAGCTTTTATCAAATTGGACTTCACTTCATTACTCTCACTATGGGGCAAATTCGCAGCTCTCCAGGGTAAACCCACCTGTCTCCCCACAACCTCACCCAGGGTGAGGCTTTTTTTAAATGAAATGTCTTTCTCTAGCTTGTCTGCTCACAATTCACTGGTGACTACAGGGAATGCTAAAAGTAAAGGACATTCTGTCACCAAAGCTTTTGAGATAGGCCAGGTGTGTTCTTTATTGAACTTTCGCAGTGTTTCTGTGTATTCCCACATGATCACACTATTTTAAATGACAGCCCTCAAGGATTCTTAAGGAGTAATTTTGTTTAATCATACATCTTAAAATATGATTGCAAAGGAAAATGAACCATCAGAAATATTTAGGAAAACGCATAAAGATTTATTAACAAGGGTTGTCATTGAACCAACTTAAATTCCACTATTCATAGTTATATAACACGTCTGTGATATGTTTGATGAATATATCTGTTCTGTGAATCATTTAATAATACCTTGAGGATACGTTATTGTGGCCATAATACATTATGAGGAAAACTAAGGTTATGAAATACATACATGACAATCTCACTTTTATTTATTTATTCGGTACTTTAGTTAGGGGAAAAGAATTCTAACCTGCTGATGTTATAATTATTTCATTCAAAGTAATTTTAATCTTTTTCTGCATCATTCAAATATTTTATTATATATGATATTGAGACTGGGGGGTTATGAATCTTTTTCACTCTTGAGTCAAAGAAGCTACTACCCCATTGCCCAAAGAACTGGTAGATTTTGTAATACTGAGCAAAGAGAACAATGTTGTATACGCAGTCCTTTGGGAGCTAGGGCTTCTATGCTTGATAGAAGAAACTGAAATGTCTCTGGTTTCCTTCTGGCTGAAGTATGTGAGCATGCGCGCTCCAGCTCATTGTGTTTCAAACTCTTTGTCTCTTAAGTCCCTTGGCTAGAAGCCCATTGACCCTTCCAAGGCCTTTTTCTTCATGCAAGAAGAAAAAAGACACACATAGCTGGATCCGCCCACTTCATCCTGATTGTCTACCCCTGAGGTTTTATTAAAGGCCATTATCACACCTACCTGCCGCCATGGAAGGGTAGCCTAGACCAGTACCAATGTCTTCCAGACAAGATCCACAATTTGGACATGAGTGTAGAATCCAGTCTCCTGCTCCTCCCATGCATGGCATTTATACTTTCACTCCCATAAGGAAACTAGGGCATATTTGAGTGAGAAAATGGCCTAGTGATCATTCCCTGTGATATGGAACCCAGGTCTCTTTACCTGGCACTAACTTGAACTTCAGTACATGCAGATATATACATGTCCCTTAGATCTCTTTTGGCTTCCTGTTCTGCAACCAACAATGTCCAAATATAATGGATGACTGCAGTGTTCCTAGCCTGGGGAATTAGAATCAAGAGAAATATATAACAATGTACGAGTGTGCACTTACTGCTGATAACAACATAGCAGTAATTCTTGGGAACTTATTTTTAAGGCACAGATAAGTAGGGTGGCCAAAATCATCTTCATCAATTCTTGTGCAAAATTAACATTCGAAACATTAAAGCATTCTCCCTAAATCTCAAATGTTGTAAGATATTGGGGCTTAATTAATGTAGTTCTTTAGCAATACAATTATCAGACATTCCCTTTTTAGAAGAATATGAAGTTTAATGAATCATTAAGTTTACTGCCATTTAACACCAGGGAACTTAAGATTAGTCCAATTTACCCAAATATCTGGTGTAGTAAGTTTTATGAAAGTGGAAAACATAAGGCTACCAGAAACAAATTTAACCACACTTTTAAAATTACAGGATAATTGCTAATTTTGTGGTCATCCATTCCCAAGCCATAAACTCCAACACAGGAAACTATGAGAAATATAACCACTGGTAAAATTAAACCTGCAATTACAGCAACATTTTCTAGGATATGTTGATTTTTCTCTATTTTGAAACATGCACACAAATATATAAAAATTTCTCATTTATTTCTCGAATTTTGGCCTTGTCAGTTCAGTCTGTCATATCATAATAGCTTTAATCAATTTAAGACAGCTTTTGATCCCACTTCTAGTCCTTCTTGTTAGCTGAGATTTTTAAATTGCCAACTAATCCAAAGATATTAATATACCCAATAATCCTACCCTTGAAGTCACTAGGCAGAAATAAAGAAGCAAGCATGTAGCAAATCTGTATTTTATGCTCAAACTACCATCTGTTTGAGCAGTGACCATGTTTGCCATGCAGCCTGACAGACTGCACATCTGTACTAGAGTATGACATCTGCTCTAGAACTTTCTCGGGTGCAACTTGTTTCTCAGCCACTACTCTAGAGTTTTTCCACTTGTGAAGAAGTGCATCCAAGGTTTCATTACACCATAATCTAAAACTATTCAAGCAGCTCCACATTTTCCCTCACTACTTGAAGCTTCCTCCTCCCAAGATCTTCCTTCCATCGCTATGACCTAGAGACTTTGATCTTCTTCCTTCATCATGACCTTAGCAAACCATATATTTTATCTGATTCACATGTGTGCATTGTGTCCCTTCTCTGGGTCCGCAGTGCTTGTCTTGAAGCATCACTTCCATTGACTTGAGCCCTGTCTAATTCTAATGGCACCAAACCATATTTAGTATGCCACAGCTGCATCCATGGACTGGAAGTGGGGATGAGGCTAGCACTGTAATAATTTGGATTTTCCATATAACTATCTGGATACAAACCCATAATCTACATGTGGTGCCAGTGTTTCAAACATTACAGTGTGCTTTTGTAATGAAGAGGGAAAGATGGAAGGAAGCAGAGGAGGAGGATAAAGAGGAACAAATAGGGGAAACCAGAGGTTTCTAGTAGCAAAGATGTACTGAGATGAAATCTGATGGTGGCACTTGCTATGTAGTCCAACTGTATTGAACAAATCCAATGCACTAAGTAGTGTGATGTATGCTACACGCTCCCTAGTGAGAAAAATGACACCTGAGCTCATCTTTCCCCAGATTGCAGTTTGGTTATGGAGAAAGGTGAAGGGACAGA
This sequence comes from Mus minutoides, assembly GCA_902729485.2. NCBI lineage: Eukaryota > Metazoa > Chordata > Mammalia > Rodentia > Muridae > Mus > Mus minutoides. The sequence goes on from LR749571.1 coordinate 1,093,244, forward strand.
GAAGGACACAGTCAGTGGGGCCTTTGTGGGAGAGGTGATATCTGAGGTTCACTCTGAAGGACTGGCTAATGTTAACATTGAGGGGCATGCCAAGCAAAGGAATTGGCGTGTGCAAAAGTTCCATCTCACAAAAGACCAAGTCTATCAAAATAATAGGAAGGTAGACCCTAACACAGTTTCTAGCACAGGGTAACAGCTAATAATGTCGACGATGGTGAAGGTGGTAGTCAGGTTGGATGCAATGGAGGACAGTACATTTTTCTATTGGTTTTAAATTACATTTTAGAAACTATTTTCTTCGATTTATTTCTTTTATTTTATGTGCATGAGTGTTTTGCTTGCATGGATGTATATACACCAGGTTCATGCCTGGTGCCTGAGGAGGTCAGAAGATGGATTTGGATGTCCGGGAACTGGAGTTATGGATGGTTGTGAGCTACCATGTGGGCGCTGGGAACCAAACCCAGGTCCTCAGCAACAGCAGCAAGTGCTCTTAAGAGCCAGGCCATCTTTCCACCTCTTGATTACATCTTTTTAGCCAACCATAAAGCTGATTAGCAGAAACTTATTTTCCCCACCTTCCAGTGTATCCCTTGGTGAAAATACTTTTTTAAAGTTCAGTTCTTTAAAGACAAGCAAGAAAAGAGCAAAAGAACCAAACATCTGGGCTCTGAACTTCTGACTCATTGCCCTTTTATTTGTGATTTTTTTTAAAGCAGTACTAGAAGGCTAGTGATTGAATCATTATAAATGGGAAAAGAATACAGGATGACTCACTGCACTCCCTGTGCTGCCCTAGCTCTTAGAATATAAAATTCTAAGTAGTAAAAGTGTTCAAGATACCTGCAGAATAGCTCCAGTTTCTCCACTGCAGAAACAGAAAAAAAGAAAATGTTACTTTTCCAAAGAGGAAACATATCTTCCAGATCACATCCCTTTCAGATGTGACTTTTGAACACTGACTGCTAATAATAGGGTTGTTTTTAAAAGCAGTGTTTTGGAGACTGACATCCATGAGGTTTTTCTTGTTCACCTTGAAGTACATCTGAAATGCTATGGTAAAACCATGCAAAGAAATATCATTTTCATGGGGGATTAAGTCCCTATCCATGACCATCTCCTGTTTCCTGTGCAAATACCAAGGTTCAAAGGATGAGATAAATCTAACAGTTACAAACACTAGATTTCCACACTCAAAAGATTTCCATAAAAGTCAAATGCAAAAAATAAATAAATAAAAGCAGATACGGTTGTTAGCTCTGGTTTCTTTATGTTTATGGGTTGTTTGCTATTGAATATAACATGAGTTGTTTATTCAATACATCTTTCCAGTGAGATAGAGCCCATAAAAACAGAAACAATGGGTGGAATCATCACCCAGAGAGAATGCCATCTCCTCCCAACACCTGGGAAACAAATAGGGTCTCCAACACGAGGACTCCAGTATGGGAGTTCATCCACCCAAATTCAGAATATCCTCAAAACTGTATGTTTATATGCCTGGTGAGCCCCCACACCCACACACCACAGGGAAAGGAGCTACAGCCTCCTTAAGGTTTCCAGTAGCGCCCATAACCATCAAACGGGTGGTAAAACACATTTACCCAGCACAGTCTTCTGTTGTCCTGTCACTTAGTAATAGTCACAAACATCCCTGGAAGTTCCTTAAAAGCAGGAAGGGGTTGGACTTTTTATTAAGAACTTTGTTTTATTGTTCATAATTAAGCCTGAGAAATCAGTCTATAATAATATAGACTATAATCATTAACATTAATATAAAATTGATATGAAGCAGGGTAGATGAATGATCACTTGGTTTAATCATAAAATATCAGTAAGAATATACAACATTGGGATATATGACCTTATTCAAAATCTTTTCATTGTTATTTTAAAAACTTCAAAACCTTAGGGTGTGACTGGGCTGTTATGTGGCATCCTTACAAAATTCTCTTAAGCTGGGAGAGAGGCAGGTATTTGAATGCTGAAAAATAGTCTCCTTATTTGCTAATACTGTTTGGCAGTTATGGTCTATGTTTTGGTGTTTTTTTTGGTTTTTTTTTGTTTTTTTTGTTTTTGGTGGGTGGGGTGTTAGTTATTAGCATCCTCTCTATCAACTATTCCTAGCTCATTTTATTCAGAGATTACCCCTCCTCCAATGGTTACAACTCTAAATTTCCTTAAATGCAGGACCCTTTGGATAATAACTGATCAAATGTCTACCTACAACCAGAAATGTAGATCAGAGAGTAAAACTGGTAACTCTGAATCAAAAGCAAATGTGGAATACTTTTGCCCGTCTGTTCTGCTTTATTTTGCTCTAAAGTGACATTCACTTACTCCTAGGTACAAAATGAATATTGTGAATACACCCTCTGTAAGTGTAAAACATAGGACTAGAGCGATGACTCAGCAGTTAAGAGCAATTGCTACTCCAGCAGAAGTCTCAGGTTTGCTTCCCCAAACCTACAGCAGCTTCCAATTGTCTATAACTCCAGTTTCAAGAGATCTAACAGTCTCTTCTGTTCTCTGTGCCCCCATGCATGCTGCTTTTAAAATGATAGAAAGAGAAAGAAATATAGAAAAGGAAAGGGGAAGAGAGAGTAGGTAACAGGGTTTGGTAGTAGAGGAGGAGGGAGAGAAAGATGGAAAGGAGGAGGAGGAAGAGGAGGAGCAGGAAGAGGAGGAGCAGGAGGAGGAGGAGCAGGAGGAGGAGGAAGTTTGGGAAGAAAGGTGAAAAGCCAAAACCTTCTTTGTACTATTGGGTGGGAAGAACACTGCAGCGGCCTGCTGACTTCTGGTATGTTTTTCAGTAGAATGTGATTCTTCTGAGCCAGGTATATATCCTATTTCAGATGGAAAGAGAAGCAGCTGCAAGATGCAGAGGCATCTTGTGTGTGTGTAATCCTGTGTGTAATGTAGAGAGGGAGGGAAACATCACTTGACGATGTCAAGTGAGGAAGCCTGCGAGGCTCCTTACTTGTCAATGAGGCTCTTGCAGACAAGGTTAGTAAGTTTCACTCTTCAACAGAAAGTCCCTTGGAGTGAAGATATCAGGAAACAACTTTTAAAACCCCTGATTCCAAAGCTTTCAGGTTGAAGTCATCCATCAGTGTCCCTGGGTCTCCAGTGTGTGGGTGGCTACCCATGGCGTTCACAGCCTTCTTGACTGTGAACCAAACTCTCAAAATAAACTTTCTGTATCTTTTTCTGTAAACTAATATACACAAGGTGTAGAGGTAGCTTGGGTAGGTTGATAAAAAAAATAGAAAATTTGCTACATGTTAACTTTGAGAAGAGAAGACAATAGATTGGAATACAGTTAAGAAAGTGAAAGTGATACTTTATAGCAACAGATAATAAGGGAGAAACTGATAAAAACAGAAGCTCAGAGCAGGCCTGGTGCTCGGGAGTCTATCGCCAACACACAACTGACTCCATGAGTTTTGCTTTTGTTTTGTTTTGTTTTGTTTTGTTTCGTGTGTGTGCTTTTTGTTTTTTAAAAAGAGGAAAGACATAAAGAACATGAGGTTAGGTAAGGACAGAGATGGGAGAGGATCTGGGAGAGTGGAGGAACAGGAGGATCATGATCAAAGTATATTGTATGGAAAACATGTTAAACTGAACACAGAGCATGTATCCACTGTACCCACACCAAGGAGAGAGGACTGTGTGTACCTCTTTCTTGTTGACATTGACATTGTTATGTAAAAGTCACCCCCACTCTGTTTCACTGGCATTGCAACATGAAAATGGTTTTTCAGAGGCTAGAGACACAGCTTGGTGGTTAAAAGCTTCTCGCTCTTCCGGAGGACTAGAGATCGATTCCCATGCCTTCACATTGGGTGGATCACAACCACCTGTAACTCCAGTTTCAAGGGATATGATGCCATCTTCCGGCCTCAATAGGCACCCATACAAGTATGGCATGTGCTCACAGACACACACACACACACACACACACACACACACACACACACACACACACACCCCACATGCATGCACACAATAAAAACAAATCTGCTTTTTCTAAGCCCCTTTTTAGAACTTGTTCCCTTACAGAATGCCAGTGAACCTGACCATATAACCAGTCTTGATCTCAATTTTTCTTCTCTTAAGCCCAATTCTTCTTTGATCTTCTGTTACATCTGTTCTCGGTCCATGGCAGCGTGGTTAGTATGTGTATTAAAATGTATCTAGTGTTATCACTGGGCTGGTTTGCTTAGGTCTCCTTGCAGTTGCATGATAGTATTTATATTCCCCTAATCTCGTTGATATATGACCATGCCAATCACATAGAACACTGGAAACACTCCCCCAGCAGGAAGCACCCACCATTTGGGACCTATGAATCTATTCACCACTTCAGCACAAAACAGTATACACAAAACATAGCACAGTATCCTACAGATAACAGAACAGCAGTGACATTGACCTTGCCTCAGAGACACAAGTTGACATGAAATGCATCTTTTTCTCTTCTTGAAGGAAGTGACCTTTCAGGTCAACCTGAGTGGTATAAAGAGGAAGCTTTGGAACGATCTAGAAGAAGAGCATTCTAGATCAAGAGACCATCGATGTACTTGATATCAGAATGCTTCTAATGAGGCTGTGAGAGACCAGACACTACTGCAGGATCTCTGGGCACAGAGGACAAACACTGTGCTTCAAGCAGGTGTGAGCCATTCTGAAAGTGTGACCTGGCTGCTGTGGGGATCTAGAGAAGTGGGAAGCGAACGGGACCCAGTCAGGAACTATTGCATCACTGCAGGCAAGGGGTAATCATACTGGGGATGTTTACACTGGGGATGTAAGAAAAACAGTCAATCCAGGACATGTTTGGGGGTTAGGGAGGGTAAGACTTACTGACCATGTATTGGTTGTCAGTGAAGGAGGTGAGTAGTAGTCGGGAAGTTTTATTAAGTGAATGGTGGGCTTCAGTTACTAAGAAATGTTCTTAGTTTATGCTCTGCTCAATTATGAAAAAAACAAACAAACAAAAGAACACCCAAAAAAGCTAATTTTGTTCACCAACTTCCCCTTGCATGTAGTAAACAAATTAAAATGACAAAAATAAAAAATGGAGAAGTATGATATTTGTCACTTATTAACATTGTCAGTTATTTGGACTACGAGACAATATCATAGACTAAATCATCTAGGAATAGCCATCCGAAAGGACTGATTTGATTGGCCTGTAGTGATGTCATAATGCTTTTTTCAGAGTAGAGCAGAAGTCTGGGTGTTGCTGCCCAGAGATTGAGGTCTGGCCACCCACTGGTCCCCCTGCCCTCAGCAAGAGCCGTGCTGTGCTGAGACCATTCTGGGAGTTGATAAAAAGCTGTAGAATGGCTGGACATTAGGTTAGAGGGTTATGGAATGCAGTCCACAGTGGTAGCGAAAGTAAGATTAGAAACCAGAAAATATATGTCAGTGTGGTCTGACCCCTTTCCGAGTTCATGTCAAAATCCCATTTGCTTTCCAGAAAGCGGTGGTGCAAACCATTATCCCCGTTCATGGGCTCTTGGGGACAATTCTTCTAGGACACAGTTCTCTTTTTTTTTCCTACTAGAAACTATTTCTAAAGTAAACAACACAAGATACCACTACATAAAAAAAAAATCTGACTCCAAATCCTTCTCAGAAGTATTTTATTGTTGTACAAAAAAAAAAAAATAGACCCTGTTACAAAGAGCATCATTCATAGGTCTGCAAAGAGGAAGGCGACCAGGGGTGGTCTGACCATGTCCTTGAGGATATACTCAACAACATAATTTCCAAATGACAGCTATGATTTCCAAATGGACATTCAGCTATGAAAATGGACTTTCACCCACTGTAAGTTTATCAGATAGTCCTGACCAGGTTCAACATAATGTAGCACCTAGAAAATGTAGTACTAAATAAAAACTCAGTATTATTATGACTGAACTGTTGTAGTCTTGGGTTCTCTTTAGTAAGTGAACCCTTTTGACCTTATGTGTTACCATAAATCATCTTTAGAAAGGAGGAGGGGCTGGGTCCGTTGGTAACGTGCTTGCTGAGTAAACATGAGAAACTGAGTTCGGATACCCAGCACCCACATAAGAAGCTGGCTGTGGAAATGCACAGGTGTAATCATAGAATTGACTACACAGAGATAGAAAGATGCTTTGGGCTTGTCAACCCTGGCCTTTGCACGTAAATGCACAGGCATGTGCTTTTATATACATACAATCATGCACACATGAATACATACACTCATATCACACACACACACACACACACACACACACACACACACACACACACACACACACACGGGGATAACATGAATTATTCCAATGGCAGAGGCCATGATCCCAGTGGCAAGAATCGCAATGTGATCTAGGTTCTAAGCCCAACCCCTAAATAATTTCAGCCTAGATTCAAAACCAAACTCTATGGCCAACTGTATGACTTCAGGCAGTTATTTCCATCCTCTGAATCATCATTTCACTATGTATAAAACAGATATAACACCTCATTTTCATGTTGCCTGGTGAGGTTGTAGATGTAGATAAAAGTAGTTAGCATAGTAACAGATTTCAAAAGTAATATCATTCCTATTTACTTGTAGAGTCTTTCTTCCCAGGAATTAGCCATCTATTTTGGAAGAATTCAAGGGGCCAATGGTCATTTTAAAATTCATTTATTATCTTCTTCCTATGGAAAATGCCTGCATAATGAAAATAATTTTCCAAGCATAATGTGCTATCATACTAAGCATATATTATGTGCTTTGTCTAAAATATTTAACAATACAAAATTTCCCCAATCCCCCTTATATCTCAGGGTTATAAAGTAGACTAAATGTTAATTGGGGCAGAAAGAAAGATAAGATGATGATTAACTGTTCTGACATGGTATGGATTGAAGACTTTCCCAATCATCTCTAGAGGTTCATCCAGACTCTTCATTCCAACACGAGTCTAAAGCTTTCTCAGTCAAGTCCTAAGGCTTTGAGAAATAGGTGATTTGAAGCTCTCAAGATGGGAACATAGCAGGCAGAGCTACAAAATGTCTTCCCTCCCAAGCAGTGAGGCTGTAAGGTTTGATTACGTTTTATATCACTGTCATAGTCACTGAAGGCCATGATGGAGATATACATTTGCATGATGTGATAAATTAATGACCACAGAACAATGAACTGGAAGGCATTTACTGAGGCTTAGTCCCAGGGCTGGCCACAGCATACCAGGTCAATCACAGGTGATTGTGGAAATGCGTTGGGTTAAACAGCAGATGCCACGCCCACAGTGGTTGAGGTAAGTTAGAGCTTGACTAGAGAGAACATCAGGACAGCCAGATACTTGACTAAACACATAGGCTTTGGGAGCTAAAAAGACAAGCCAGCAAGGGTGAGGCATAGATTTGGAAAGGCAGAAAACCAAGCATTCCGTCCTATAAAGAGTTAATCTGTGCATGCTTCTGTCAGCATGTTGAACTGTTGAGATCCTCTGCCCCAAGCAGAATTGCTGGATGTTTAAACCAGCAGTCAAGTTCAGCAGCAATTTGTTCAAGTTACAAATATTTACTGAGAACCTACTGCAAGAATGGGTTAAATTCCCATGATCCAAACTTGCTTACATTCTACCAAGGGGGATAGGCAGCACTGTATAAATAACCTGTAAAAATACAGATCATTTAACACATCGGAAGATGAAAATTGCTAAAGGAAAGAAAAGAGAACTTGGGTAGGGAGGATTAGGAAAATATCAGGAGGCTGTCATTTTAAGTAAAGTGGTCAGAGTAGGGCATGAGAAGATGACTGAGGGAAGACTAAAGAGGTGAGGAAGGAGCCTTGTGGCAGAGTAAAGAATATGCAGGGGACCATAAAAGTGCCAGCACAAGGCCCTCACTAAACTGGAACATCCCAAGGTGGCAATGATACCAGAGATCAGAGAAAGGTGGGGCTAAGCAGACCTAAGAAATGATGTGACCAATGGAGCATGGAGGTTGGCTAGACCATGACAGGTTTTAGGAATCTTCATTTTTCCTCTAAATGAAATATGGGCAATGCACACTTCTGAGCAGGGGAATGACATGATCTGACTGGTATGTTTAAAAGGCTATGAGACAGTCGCAGTAAGACAGCAGGATACAATAACATCTTGGGCCAAGATAGTATAGCAGCAAATGAGGGAGAATAGTCAACATCTGGACAAGTTTTGAGTTGGGATATCCTGGTAGAGTTAACCATGGTTGTGACAGCCTGGAGGTTGAGGGTCTGGAATACTGAAAGATTAAAATTGCTAGCAAACAAGGTTTCAGGTTCTTGCAGGAAGGACACAAGTTCAGTTTGCGTCTGAGTTTGCTTCCAGTGTATAGATGTACAAGAGGAAGCATGAACTCTTATGTGTGATGGTCCTGGGACCCAGGAGAGAGGTGTATGCTGGAGACCATTGACAAAAGTTTTGTGGTAAGGTGAGACATCCAAGGGCGCAGTTCTGAGACAGGAAGAAGTTAAGGATGTGGGTCTCCCCTTGTGAGAGGTACCCATAAGGACCCAAATGGAGGGAAAGGGGAGAAAAGTTGTTGAAATCAGAAGGGAGAGACATCGTGGGTACCCGAAGAGGCCGTTGCCATGCTGATTTTCAGTTGAATGTGTGCTCTGGGTGATGTAGTATGATCCTTGGGAGTGGGTCATAATGGTTTTGTAGATTCTGGGTGTGTGAAAATCAGCATGGGTTATAGTGTTGTGTGCCTGTGTCTCACATGTTTGGGTTATATGGCTGAGACTATAGGCCTACATGCTCTAAGAGAGAGAGAACCTTGGGATCAAGGAAGCCCTCTGAATACAACTGCTCATGGCATCTTCTTCTACTTAATAAAGATGGAAACGGTTTCTTTTACTTTTTTTTTTCACTTTTCCATTTAAGAACATTTCAGAAACCATTCCTAATCATGTACTGTGTGCTGTGTAAATCATTCCGTGTGGATGGTCTACAGAGCTTCCCACTCTTCAGAGGGGCGTATTTTTTTCTGGGATGCTTATGGACAGTTTCTGATGCTCTCCTCTCCTGAAACAGTCCCTTCGCGTCAGTGAACGTCCCTGTTATCGCTGCTGTAAATGATATGTGACTTCTTATTTCTTGGCTGTGCAAGCTCTGACAGCTCCATCAACTCGGGGAAGTCTGTTCAGCATACTGACTCAGCTCCAGCATCAGGGCCTGGGATAACGTCCTCCAGGCTTTTCCCAGGGTTGAACTACACACAAGAATATATGTTCATAAGTCTTTGTGTAGTTAACAGTCATCACATAACCATCTGATAGGCCACCCTTAAAAGGTTGACAAGAAATAACTCACTATATCCTCTCAACAACTCTTCAAGGTTGGGGCTGTCACCACCATCCCACCATTGTACTGGTGGAATACAAGTTACACAGATGTTGGATTACTTGTTAAGGATATAGCAGATGAGCCCTGGGTCTAACGACACTATACTATGGCCGTGCCTTTCTTGCTACTTTCCCACCATGCCAGCTGCTTCTCCTTTTCTGTGGTAAGGTCAGGACATCCTATATGACACTCTGGGTCACATTTTAAGTACTATTCTGAAAAACAGTGATAGGGTGCCCAAGCCATGCTGACGATGACACAACCCAACAAAAGAGCCACAGTCAGGATGGCCGCACCCATTCCTCTCTGGGGGAGCACTGTAGCTGCTGTTGAGCAGGCAAGGCCTAACTACTACAGAAGTCAGTGTTTTCAATATAAACCCAACTGTATGCTGAGTAATATGTCCATATGGAGATTAAAAATGTTTAACCTGGTTCTTCTCAACATGATTTTTGGATGTATTAAATGTCAGTGTTAATCAGGGTATTCAATCACTTCTATTTTCTATTGTCTAGCTGGAGCATGTTCTCTTTAGGCTGACAGCAGGAGCAGCAGCAGCAGCAGCAAGAGTGAATTTCTGTTTCTGTAGTTGTCATTACAAGTGCTCTCAGCTGGACCTGTTGCTCAGTAGTTGGTATCACTGAAAAGCTTCCTATGCCTATCTAAGCATGGGCGATTTGCCTATGGATGGTGTGGAGTCAAGGCTGAGAGGCTAAGCTGCTGTACTTCTAACACGCTCCCAAGTGATGCTGTGGTCACCGGTCTGCTCAACACAATTTAGACATGATCCACAGCTGTGACTCTCAGCCTTGCCTGTCCTTAGCGAAATGCCTGGGGCCCTTTCAGAGATACTTCTGCCTGGGTTCTGTTGTCAGAGGTTTAAGTCCACTTGACCTAGGGTATCCAGTGAATAACAGATTCTTCAAAGATTTCTTGAAGAAAGTCTATTGGTCAGCCATGATTAATACCTGACACTTTCTCTTAGAACAGTGGTCTTCTAAGAAAAGAAGGTGTTGTGAACAAAAATAAAGAAAGAACAGGATTCTTTTCTATTGTAATCCTGGACCACCAGCCTCTCTTTTTTCCTGGGAACTAGTAAGGAATGCACACTTTTTGGCCCTGTGTCAACAATGTTCTGTTACTATAACAAAATGTCTGAGGTCACTTAAGAAGAAGGAAGGTTTATTTGGAGCTCACAGCTTTGGCAGTTTTCATCATTGACTGATAGTACCTTGTCTTAGCTACTAGCTCACAGCTTGTCTTTGTGAGCAAATATGTGATAAGGGGAAGTGGGGTGGGATAAGGATTTATTCTGGCGCAGGGTGTGGAGACTATAATCCTTTATGATGAGGAAGGCATGGCAGGGCAGCAGCTGTTACCTCACACTGCCAGTCCAGAAGCAGAGAGGGAGGACTCAGCTGTGAGGGAAACAAGCTGTGACCCCCAAGGGCTGCATCTCAGCTTCCCACTTCCTCCAGAGAGACCCTGCCTTCTGAGCTTGTGGGGCACGGTCTACAACTAAGCCATACCCGCTCTGAGCTTGTGGGCCACCTCTTAAACGTGTCACCACCTCCTATTAGTGACAATCTGGAGTACAACCCTTTTAAACACAGGTTCTATATTCAAACCATAGTAGGAGCCTTCCCATACCCCATGGAGGGTCGGAGAATCCCATGTGGTTTAGCCCATGTGATGCTATTACACAGTGACCTTGGAGAACCGTTGTTTAAGGGTACACAGAATACATCTTCTCTTTCTGTTTTCCCTCAGTTTCTACCCTATGCTCCTCTTGGTCCTCAAACACCGGGTCTGTCAAATGGAGTGTCAGCAATGTGACAAAGAACACTGATAAAAGGCTTTTCTACTCTAGACTTTTCTATACCCTAATGATGACTGTAGAAACATTTGGGCCACCTCTGTAGCTGACAACGGATCACCTTTACTTTATTTAGGCATTGCCTGTGTTACTTTTTCCACTGCTATGATAAAATACTCTGACAAGAGTAACTGAAGGGAGAAAGGCTTTGCTTTGACAGAAGTTTCAGGATGCAGTCATCACATTAGGGAGGTCACAAGAGCAGGACCTTGAAGTCACACGGCATCCACAGTGAGGAAGCAGAGGGAGATGGATGTCCCTGTTGAGCCTGCTCTCTCCTTTCTACACAGTCTAGAGATGAAATCCACAGAGTGGGCCACCACTTAAGAGTGGGTCCTCCCACCTCAAATGGCATAATCAAGAAAATCCCTCACAGGCATGGCCAGAGGCTACCACAGTCAAAACTCCTAGGTGATTCCAGAGCCTGTTGTTAATTTGGTGTGTGCATTCACAGACCCACCCTAAGCTGTGGTAACTGTCAAATCCTTTGGCTGCACATATTTACATTTCTAATTAAAGCCAATAATGTCTAGAAGCATAAACTGGGAGAAAAGATGACTTGGAACTTTTTTGTAGATGCTTTTTACCAGTTATCATTGTAATGTTGTTTGTGGTGTTGGATAGACCTATAGACCTACGAGGTCCTCTAGTTTCTGACCTATAGACAGAAACAGAACCACTGTGTCTGAACTATCAGTATCACTGTTGCATGTTGAGGCAGAGGATAACATGCAGAACTGTTTCTCTCCTTCCACCACGTGGGTCCCAGGAATCAAACCCAGACCATCAGACTTGACAGCAGGTGACTTTACCCAGTTAATCATCCTCTGGTTCCTGAAAGTGTTATTCTTCTACATACTACTGACTGACTGAATCATTCACTGACTTAATAAAGAGTTCTTGGGTACCATTAGCATTCTGGACTGAGAACACTTTAATATGAGAGAGTAAGCCCACAAAACAAATGGGAGTGGTCACAAGCAGGGCCACTTCTAGACCCAAGTTACAAACATGCTTGTCCCACGTTCATGTCACCTGAATAATCAGGAATCTTTAAGAGAAAAAAAATAGCCCTTTTCCCTCTACTTCATTTCCTTGGGCTCACAATCCAAAAATATGCACTCATGGGAAAGAATGCACTAGAGATACATACTTCTTGGTTTACCTCATAGTCAGCCACAAGGCACAGAGAGTCATCCATCTTGCAAATGCCAAATGCCAGATATCATAGAATCACACCATGGAACCCTGCAAAACAAATTTGTTCATCCTTGCCGAAAGCAGACTTCTACATTATCGCTACAAATGTGAGGGAAGTATGTCAGCAGTTGAATGTTCCAGGTGACACAGATGTCAACCCTATCATTGTCGTCAAACTTGGTTCTCATTCAGTCGATCTCAAAGTCCTGTCACTCAGTTGAGCTGCCCCGTGGTTCTCCTGGGAGACTCAGTTGTTGCTTTTGGAAGTGGGCCTCAGAAGTAATGAGGCTGTATTGACCAGGGAGGGCTACAAACCAACAACACAGTATCACAGCGACACACTGAAGAAAGACCCTAGACACCAGAAATGATATGCAGGCCTTCTCTATTTTATATACATGTATGATTTGCCTTGGCTTTCTGCCCCTGTGTGCCATCAATAAATCTTAAACAAAAAGCTAAGTTGTCTCCAAAGAACCTCAGGAATGACTGAGTCTCACTGACAGTAATGAGAAATTTCATCTCAAAACTAAATACAGGCATTCATTATGCTTCCTTCAGGAACACACAGGTCAGGAGAGGCTATAGAAATTTTTGCTTCACAGCACATATTTTTCTCATTTTCTCTGCAATTATTTTTCTCCAATAAACAGATTAGAGTACTTAGCAGACTGTTCGTGGCTTGGCATGCTGGACAATCAATGAAAAGCAATTTAAATGTCTAATACCAGAAGGTGGGGTGACAAAAACATAATGTGTGGATTTAAATGGAATATGATATAGGCAAAAAATAGATGTTGGTATAAATAATGTATCTACACATTTATCAAAAAGAACATACTAAGTAATCTGCTCATATATTGTGCATTATTACATGTGTAAAGCCCAAATAATTTATGTAGATAATGTATAAATTAGGTATGTATTATATAATACAGGACATATTTTATTATATATGAAATGTAACATGTTATGACATTATTTCTGGATGGAAGTTTTTCCGGCCTCCAGACTTCATTGTGCCCTCTAAATATTTTCCTAGTGTGCTGTATTTCCCCTTAGTGTCTTCAGTGATTGTGAAGAAACATTTAACTGCTTTATGTTCTGTGAGTCAGCTTCAACATCTTTCCCCTGAATAAAGCTCCCTCGAGCAACAGGGCTCCTGATAATTTACAGTATGTAAATATGTCTAGCTTTTAGTAGGCATCTCCAAATTTATTTGCTGAATAAAAGAATAAATGAATGGCTGGTGTCATTGCCTAGAACAAGGCCAGGAAAACACAGAATGTCAGCAATGGTGCTTCTGTGTGTGGTGAGAATCTCTTGCGGAGTGTGTGAAAGCAACATTTGTCAATAATAAAGCTGTTGCCCTATTAGCTTAGGCAGGAAATAGGAGGTGGGAGTTCCAGCAGGGAGAGAGGATTCTGGGATAGAGTCAGGCGTTGGGGAAGATTAGCCCCAAGCTCTGAGGAGACGGCACATGACTGAGCACGGGGACCCCAATGGAGAAGTTAGAGAAAGGACTGAAGGAGCTGAAGGGGTTTGAAACCCCATAGGAGGAACAACAATATCAACCAATCAGACCACCCAGAGCTTTCAGGACTAAGCCACCAACCAAAGAGTACACATGGAGGGACCCATAACTCCAACCGCATAAGTAGCAGAGGATGCCCTTGTCAGACATCAATGGGAGGAGAGGCCTCTGATCCTGTGAAGGCTAAATGCCCCAGTGTAGGGGAATGCTAAGACAGAGAGGTAAGAGTGAGTAGGTGGGTGGGAGAGCACCCTCACAGAAGCAGGGGGAATGGGAGAGGGGTTTTTTGGAGATGATAACATTTGAAATGTAAATAAATAAAATATCCAATAAAACTATCACACAAACACACACACATACACAGAAACATAACAGCCATGTGGCACACACATAGAATAGAATAAATGGGTTAATTAAGTTACAAGCTTGTCAGGGAGCATACCTAAGTTTATGGCCTAGGCATTTATTCATAAAATAGTTCAGTCTCAGAGTCGTTATTTTAGGAGCTTGGGTGTGGGTGAAAAAGCCCAGGGTTACATCTGTAAGAAGATTATATGGGATTCTTTTGCCTTTAATTCAAGTTCTTGTGTGTGTGTGTGTGTGTGTGTGTGTTTTTAATGTTTCTGAGATAAAAATAACTTAATAGAGTATGGATTGGAAATATTGATCAGCTCTGCTCTAACGATGCTAGCACCAGATCTAGAATACTTGTCTTACACTAAGTTTCCACCTCTTCCCCAATGTCTATGGGTTGCCTGCAGTAGCTTGGGCCCAAACTTCAGGATCAGATCAGACCTATAGTATCCTATCCTGCTTTCATGGAGCAGACCAGAGCCCAGGGAGACTAGCCAGAACACACAGTGTCTTCTCTGTCACCCACCTAGATCCACGGGGCTCACAATAAGCCACACGACCAAACTGAAAGACAAGGGAGAAAGGGTGGCTCACATGCCCACTGTGGGACTGGTAAGCCCTTTAACCAGGGAGGAAATACATTTGTGCAGAGAGGAAGTGAAGATCTTTTCATGCAACCTGGAACTAGAGAGCCAATCGGCACTGGGGCTAGAATATGAATCCTCTTGACCCACTTCCTCCAGTAAGGCACTACCTCCTAGAGAGCCTATGACTTTCCAAAACAGCTCCATCAGCTGGAGACAAAGGTCTCACATGAATCAGCCTGTGGAGGACTGTAAACTACAATGGCTATATAGTGCCATCATAAACTCACCTGATACCGGAAGTCAACTGAATAAATCCAGGCCAGGCTGCAAAAGTAAACAAATTGGCAAACAAACCTGCCTCCATGTTCATATTTGAGCATTCAACTAGGGTATAAGCCAAATGTAAACCACAGCATCATCTATTAGTAAACAGAAGTTGTTTTAAGGTACTATAATAGGATTCAGTTTGTTATGAAAGAAAGAGATATTGAACTTGATACGATACCACTGAGATGTTAAGACAAAAAGACTCAGACATACAATTATTTAAACAAGAAGTTCACAGATGTCCAGGATGTATCAGCCACCAACTTCCATCTCTGAACCCAAGGATGCTCTTCAAGTTCCCTCATCACTCATCTACATATCGGTCAGCACAAAGAAGACAATGTGATGTGATCCCCGTGTCAACATTTTAGGACAAACTCTGTTGTTTCATTTCTGCTCACACATTAGTCATTGTCAGAACATAATCATGTGACCATGCTTACAGAGGGTAGAAATATTGACCTCACCATGGGAAATGTCAGGAGAATAAAAAAGAAGTGTGGGCATTAGATAGCAGTTGACCACTTTTAGTTACATAAACTTCAAAACAGAAATGTTAACTATAATGTGCATGGGTGGTACCTAAACAACCCAGGACACTGTTCAAACCTCTATCCCACTTTGCAGCTAAACTATGCCACTATTAAAAACAAAACATAATAAACGAACAAAGCATCACTTGCCCTTGGATGTGTAACACAACTTGTTGCTCTTTATGGGGATCAAAATAGAAAATAACATGAGTCTTCATATTACAAGTATTTCCTCCCTATTTCTATTAGGTTATCAAATGCTACCAGCAAACTCTGAAATGTCCCCCATGGTCTATGTATTCAAGGTTTGGCTAGCAGACAGTAGCACTTTCAGGAGATGGTAGAACATTTAGAAGGCAGGGCCTAGTAAGAGGGAGTTATGTCATGAAGTATGCACCCTTAACTAGGATACTACTAGGATAATATTGTAGGATATTAACTAGGATAACTATTCCCCAGCCAACAGATATCTTCAGCTGTGCACTCCTGCCATGATAGATTATGCCAGCAGAGGCCACATGTGAAAAACATGCAATCTTGTCCAAGCAAGCATGAACTGAAACTTCTGATATCATCAACCAAATTAAATGTTCCTTCTAACAAGCAGATGATCTCAGGTTTTCTGTTACAGAAACAAAAAACTGATCCACACACCAGGAAATATTCCTAGCATGTGAAAGATTTCAAAACAAAGCTAGCACTCTAGCCCTGCCTTCTGAGGTGCTCTGGCATCAACCCCACCCCCTTTGGGGGAGGGGTCATCTCCTCTGATAAATTTCACTCTGAATGTTCTAATCCAATGATAACTTTTAAATGCCTGAGAACTAGGTCACAGGAAATATAGATGCTGCTGAAAGGTTAATTTTAATGGAAGTGACATGATTGACATAATATAAAACCAGGCAACAATGAGAGACTACAAAAAGGAACCAGGAGTGATTTAGGAAACTTAGAGATATGCATGTTCTCCCTCCAAGAAATAGACTTAAAACTAGCTCGAATACCAATTTTCCTTCACTAAATGGCAGATTATTAGCAAGAACATAGAGATATGTACTCTTTTGTTAAATATAAAAATTTTATAAATTCTTTGAGAATTTTATATAACATATTTTGATCATATTTATCTTTACTCTTTCCCTAAATCTTATCCCTGACCTATCCATACCCACCCCTTCCCACCTTCAAGTCCTCTTCCTTTTTTTTTTTAAATAACCCACAGCATCCAATTTGAACTGCTATATAATCAATGGTGTGGGTCCATCCACCTAAGCCTACCATGGACCACACCTTGAAGAAACCAGCCATTCCCACCCCTCCCCAAGAAGCCATCAACTGTCAATTGTCCTCAGTTAAGATAAGGAATCTCAAGGCCCTCCCTATCCCATGCTAGAATGTTAACTACCTAGATCTTGCACCAGTCTTGTGCAGACAACCACAGCTGCTGTGATTCATGAGTTCAGCGGTCTTACCATACCCAGAAGACACTGTTTGGTCTTGTTTTCCCTGATCTGTGGTTCTTATCATCTTTCCTACTCCTCTTTCTCAGTGTTCCCTGGGCCTTTGCTGGGATGAGTGTACAGATGCCCCACCTGTGCCTTAGTGCTCTACTGACACTTAGTGTTATATATACAGGTACTAAGAAGATATCTATATCTATATCTATATAGATAGATAGATAGATAGATAGATAGATAGATAGATATGTGTGTGTGTGTATGTGTGTGTTTGTGTATATGTATGTTTCTTTGTGTGGTGTGTGTACATGATCATTTACATATGCTATAACTTATATATGGCAACCATGTGATTAAAGTTGTGTTACATATATTACTTAAACGCTGGCATCTCAGTTCCTATAAGAATGACATCCTTTTTCCTAAAGTCAGATGCCCTGAACATGATTATTAAAACTGATAAAACTGATATGTTCAAAGAATTGCCTATTTGAGAGCAATAATACAATTTAACTTAATTATTTTTCTAAAGGAAAATGAAAAAAGAAAGTACAGAGATAGACAAAGGAGAAACTAAATTTCAGCTGCAGCCCCATCACACAGTGCTCACATCCAGCTCGTTCTCCATGTCTTCCTGCCCCTCATAACCCACACTAATCCATCATTAGACCCTATGATTGCATTTCCAAAGTCTACTGGAATGAGGCGCTCCATCTGTATCAGACATCACTAGCACAAGCTTCCTGCCCAGCTCACTTCTTTCCCTGCCTCCTCCCCCCCCCACCCCCGTGCCTTTGGCTCCCCTCTGGCTGCTCTTAGTCTTTTTGAAAAGAAAGACTGTGTTTTGTCAATTCCCCGGTCAAACCTTTCAGTTGCCCAAATGCTGGATCCGACCTGTGTGGCTCCACGTGTCCTGCTGCCCGTCTTCAGGTTCACCTCACACTCCCACCCTCAGTCCCTCCCTGAGCCAGCCTCATCTTAGTGTCTTCTTCAGGCTGGTCCCTCTTCCTGGCGGGGCCTCCTCTGTCTTTGCCACTACCCATTCTCCATTCTTTAGTTCTTAGTTCAGACATCACAGAGAATAATTGTGGGTTTGCATAGAGGTATTAAAACACACATCAAAACACCGATTGTGGAGGAGAGATTTTTAGATAATTCCTGTTTCCTTTTTATACTGACATGAGATTTACTGTAGTAACAATATGTTGCTATATCAGGTAAACTCTCACTATTTCTCTAGTTTATGTGCTTCTGGTGAAATCATTTGCCCAGGCAACTCTACGAAGAAGGTAGATGCGGACTCGGGCTCGTTCCAGCTCCTGCCTCCTTTACCTTGCTGCTGTGGATTGTCTTCCGTTTCCAAAGACTCTTCACTCATTTTCCTGCCCTCCTCACTGTCTCCTTGGTTAAGAATGCCTTCCTAGATCTTACCGCAGCCTCACAGTGGCTTGGTGCAATCCCTCCTCGTTTTCCTAGACTTGGCTCAAAGCATCATGACGGACGGCGCTCCATGTTCCCAG
This sequence comes from Mus minutoides, assembly GCA_902729485.2. Classification (NCBI taxonomy): domain Eukaryota; kingdom Metazoa; phylum Chordata; class Mammalia; order Rodentia; family Muridae; genus Mus; species Mus minutoides. The sequence continues at coordinate 1,111,994 of LR749571.1, forward strand.
GAGAAGTGTCTTTGGTCTCCATATTCCCAGGACTCCTGGTTCTTACTTCTTTAAAAGTAAGCTCTTTGCTTTGATATTTGTCCCTGAATAATGATTTTGCCCATGGGAGAGGAGCCAAACCCAAGCTAGTGCCTGATAGAAGCAAAATACTCAACAGATGTTGACAATGAACTGTATTATACGGGGTCTAGGTGGAATCAAGGTACAAAGTGATTTCCCAGCTAGAGTTGCAAGCTCTCTCACTTACATGTCCTTTTAAATTTGAGAAATGGTTCCATACAAAGCAAAGCTATTGACATAGGAAAAGGCAAACACTGAGAAGTGTGTTGAAAGCCTTTAAAGGGGCTCAAATTGCAAATGAGGAGTGTGGCAACTTTGCACACTTCAGACTTAACTGCATCACCCTCTTCACAACAGCGGGTCTACAAAATCTGTATTGATCAGCAAGAGTTGCTTTCTTATTTATCATTGAGGTGACTTCAGTCTTTTTGAATTCAACCAGAACCCACTCGGGCAGCATGATTTCCCACTAATATTTTGCTGCTGCTGCTGCTACTACAGACAGGGAGGACAAACCCAGTGAAACCCGTGGCTTCTGTCCAGAGAACAGCCGCCTCAGTCACCACAATTGCACAATGAGACGAAAGCAGTGTGTAAACAAAGAGAAGATAGAGTAAGGATGCACAGCTGCATCCAGCACTCTGTGCTGGCTTCCCTATGTTCCTGTCACACTGTTCTCAGGGCTCAGACCAATGCATTCATCCAGTGGCCAGAAAGCAGCTTGCCAACATGACTTGGCAGTACTCCCTGGGGCTGCACTCATTCCTGGTGGCACTGGGCAGGACGCCAGGCATCACCCTCCGTGTACAAGGCAGCAGGGCAAGGTGCCCAGGACTGAGAAACAAAAACAGCTGCCAGAGTCACCGAGTTGTTGGTTGCCTGAGTTCACCCACAGAGAACTCAAGGACAGTGAACTGCCAGACCGTTTCCAGGATATGTCCCGGTCTCTGTCCCTGGGAGGGACACCAAGAGCTCCAGAACCCAAGCCCAAGAGTCAGCCAATTCAGAATCAAATGCACCTCCCTCCTCATTGTAACAGGCAAGTGGACAAAACATCAAAAACAGAAGCCAGGCCCCTCTTGACCCCTGTTAAAACACCAGACACTGGGTCTGGGCCATTTCTGGATGAGAACTCAGCCACTAGGGGAAGCATGAAGACACTTTCTATCAGAACCTTTTGGTAAATTTTGGTTATTTTTCCAACAATTTTTCCCCACAGAAAATATTGGTTCTAGAGAATAGAGTTGTTCCTACTTTTGTTGATTTCTATGGTCTCTGAAGAACTCAGAGACCTGAGAGTCCAGAAAGGTTCCCAATGCTGCCCTTGACTCCTGGGATGGCTTTGGACTTTTTGCTAGTGTGATTTCCTCTGTTTCTTGTAGAAAAGTATCGAGATGAGCCAGAGTTAGTTAGGCAGAGCAAGGTTTAGCTGAAGAAGAATAACATATGTAAATAGCACTCCTGACAAAAAGAAGAAAAAAAATCTAGATGGTAAGTTGGCTGATTGGTAAACCATATAACTATAATAGTGACCTGAAATGAGATTTATTTTTGTAAATGTACCATATTTCAGCTCTTCCCCCAGCTCAGTATCCTCTATGATTTCTATCTTAGGTCATCTGTAAGTCTTTTTTCCTTGTCCTCTCATGTATATAACTCAGAATTTATTTTCCAAATGGGCTTTTGGCTGGATGGCTTTGCTCAAAAGTATAAAAAGATGGTAGAGGTGTCTGGACAACCTATGTGTCATCTATGAAGACATTCCATCAGCTCTACGGGTTCCACAGGAAGCTTGCTGTTGGGTTAAGAAAACATATAGGCAACATACAGTGACATCAAACCCCCTTTCCTGACGCAACTGGGTGTTTGATGTGGTGACAGTCTGAAGTCAGCCAATGCCAGTTTCATTTGTATGATTCACATTTTTAATCTTTGGAAATGCTGAACATGGATCCAATGAACGGACCCAATTCCCACCCAGCTGTGCAAGAAAGATTATTCATAAATAGTCCCTTCTCTGTGTTACTCTTCAGACTTAAGTCCTGTGATTTAGGCAGTCCAATAGTTCATTAAGCAGCTGCCATTGTGGCTTCGAATGACTTTACCTCAGCTCTCTTTGGCTTCTAACGAATCTAATCCAAAGTGATTCCCAGCATTTACTCAACAGGAAATGAACAAGAAGCGATCGCTAGCCAACCTCCCTTCATGTTAGTAGCCCCTTGTCACTAAGCCATTAGACGTCTTTTGAGTTCATTCTTAAATGCTCTTTGGTCATGAAACTATGAACTAGGCTGTTTGAGATTCTACCTCACACCAGTCAGAATGGCTAAGATCAAAAACTCAGGTGACAACACATGTTAGAGAGGATGTAGAGAAAGAGAAACACTCCTCCATTGTTGGTGGGATTGCAAGCTGGTACAACCACTCTGGAAATCAGTCTGGTGGTTCCTCAGAAAATTGGACATAGTGCTACCTGAGGACCCAGCAATACCACTCCCAAAAGATGTTTCAACATATAACAAGGATACATGTTCCACTATGTTCACAGCAGCATTATTTATAAGAGCCAGAAGATGGAAACAACCCAGATGTTCCTCAACAGAGGAATGGATACAGAAAATGTGGTACATCTGCATAATGGAGTTTTATTATGTAGCTATTAAAAACAACAAATTCATGAAATTCACAGGTAATTGGATGGATCTAGAAAATATTCTGAGTGAGGTAACCCAGTCACAAAAGAACAGACATGGTATGTACTCACTGATAATTAGGATATCAGGCAAAAAGCTCAGAATATCCACAATACAACTCAGACCATATGAAGCTCAAGAAGAAGGAAGACCAAAGTGTAGATGCTTCAGTCTTTCCTTAGAAGGAGGAACAAAATAATCATGGGAAGTAGAGGGTGGGAGGAACTTGGGAGGAAGAAAGGAAGGAAAGGAGGAAGAGGGGCCAGGACCAGGTATGAGAGGAGACGGGGAAGATGTACAGAGGGTCAGGAAATTGAACAGTGGAGTGTAGCAAGATGGGGAACTGGGGGTAGCCACCAGAAAGTTCCAGATGCCAGGAAAGCAAGAGGCTCTCAGGATCCAACTGGGATGACATTAGCTGAAATAACCAACAAAGGGGAGGAAGAACCTGTAGAGAGCAGATCCAGAGGTTAGGCATGGCCCCCTGGTTGATGGATGGGACCCCCCCCCCATCTCCAAATTTTTAACCCAGAATTGCTCCTATCTAAATGAAATACAGGGACAAAGAGTGGAGCAGCGGCTAAAGGAAAGGCCATCCAGAGTCTGCCCCACCTGGGGATCCATTCCATATACAGACACCAAACCCAGACACTATTGCTGATGCCAAGAAGTGCTTGCTGACAGGAGCCTGATATAACTATCTCCTGAGAGGCTCTACCAGAGTCTGACCAATACAGATGGAGATGTTCAAAACTACCCATTGGACTGAGCACAGGGACCCCAATGGAAGAGTTAGGGGAAGGACTAAAGGAGCTGAAGGGGTTTACAACCCCATAGGAAGAACAACAATATCAACCAACCAGTATCCCCAGAGCTTCCAGGGACTAAACCACCAACCAAAGAGTATACATGACTCCAGCTGCACATGTAGCAGAGGAAGGTCTTATCTGGCATCAGTAGGAGGGGAAGCCCTTGGTCCTATGAAGGTTCGATGCCCCAGTGTAAAGGAATCCTAGGGCAGGGAGGTGGAAGTGGGTGGATGGTTGGGAGCACTCTCATAGAGGCAGCAGGAGCGGGAATGCGATAGGGGGCTTGCGGAGGGGAAACTGAGAAAGGGGATAACATTTGAAAGGTATAAAAATAAAATATCCAATAAAAAATAAATTTTAAAAAAGACTGAATGTTGACATCCTCAAATCATTTCTTTTTAAAAAAAATGAAATGGAGAAATGTTGCAGCAATTGCAATACTGAATACATTTCTTTTTTTGTTGTTTTTTTGTTTGTTTGTTTTGGTTTTTTGTTTTATTTTTTCGAGGCAGGGTTTCTCTGTGTAGCTCTGGCTGTCCTGGAACTCACTTTGTAGACCAGGCTGGCCTCGAACTCAGAAATCCACCTGCCTCTGCCTCCAGAGTGCTAGGATTAAAGGCGTGAGCCACCACGCCCAGCTCTGTATTATTATCATTATTATTATTATTATTATTATTATTATTATTATTATTATTATTTTGTTTTTATTTTCTAATGCTCCACTTTCAAAAAAAAGTCACGAGATAGATGAACATATTTCTCTTCTATGGATTCACAAAATATATCTTTCATATGTTTTTAAACTTTAACTTCAGCACAAGATTGTCCCACCAATCAACGAGTAGAAATGTACCAACACATTGCTCATTTCAATTTGAAAAGGGAGAGTAATATCTCAGAGTATCCTCCAATAAATCCTTTCATTAACACTTCTAGCCACAATTACAGAACTTGGAAGCCAGCAAATAACTTGCTCAAGCTGGGTATTTATTACATTTTCATGTGTCCATCATTCTCAAAAGGTAAGCCAGGGTTTTTTATTCTTATTTTCTTTCTGCTCCAAGATGCCTCTAACACACAGGTCTCCTCTAAAGTATCCATTTCATGCATTCACTGCATTCCAGATATGACCACAACTGCATATTTTAGTAGCCCCCAGACAGTGACACTTCCTCTGTGTCGGCCACTGTGTTAAGTGCTGTATGAAGTGTAACATTTAGCCTCACACCAGCCATAGTCCTTTGTATATGGTAGCATTATGCTACGAAGTATATTAAGCTGTTACCCTATCATTAATCTCCTCCCTCGGGAGATGAGACTGAGTCATAGAGATCTTATTTGATCTTATTTGATTTCCACAGCCAGATAGCAAGCAAACAGCAGTGAAGACTGGGATCTAGATTTTTTAGACTCATTTTTATTGGTTGTCTAAGCATTTCCTACAGTGTATTTAAATCACATTAATGCTATGCCCCAACTTCTCCCAAACACCTAACCCCCATCTCTACCCACCCAACTTTATGTCCCCTCCTCCTCCTTTTTCTTCATCTTCTTCTTCTTCCTCTTCTCCCCCTCCTCCTCCTTCTTCTTCCTCTTCCTTCACTTCCTCCACCTCCTCCTCCTTTATCTCCTCCTTCTCCTCCTTCTTCTTTTATAAATCCATCTAGCCCAATCTGTGCTTCCCATATACTCTTGGGTGTTGCCCTCCACTGGAGCCTGGTCAAACTACCAGGGACTCTTAAAGAAGATGGTCTCTCCCTCCCCCACAGCTATCTATCGCCATTAGTTCCTCAGCTAGATGTAGGACTCTGCCTGCCTTTCCTCCCCACATTGGGTTTGTATCATGTCTGAACTGCCATGTGTTTTATACATTCTGTCCCAGCAAATGTGAATGTTCATATGTACAGCTGCTCTGCCATGCCCTGGAAAGCACTTTTTCTGCCATCTCTTTTAATACATAAGAAAAAAGTTAGGAAGTGCCAGGATTAAACAGCACTGGAGATTAATTAACAGACACTGAGATAAGCAATGAATGAAAGTGGTTAATTATGTAATTTCAGGATGTGCTGCCCTCAGGAGTCTGTCTGGTCCTCAGCACTCCCACACCGGCTTTCTCTAGTTCTGTCTTCTTCCACAGAGTTTTTCCCCTGAGAGAACCCAGATGATCTTTAGCAAGTGGATGTGAGATACATAGAACTCTCTGAATGATTTCCTCTACTTTATGTAAATATAACACTCTACTTTTAAAAAGAAAATATGTCTGCTGGGCATGGTGGCACAAAGATACATAGTGAGGCCTTATTTCAAATGCTAAAGATTTAAAAATATTAAAAATAAGATCTATCTAAACTTTGTAAGAAAATAGAATTTGTAAAAAAAAATTAGAATTATCTAATTACAACTCAGAGTAAGCATATAAATATATCCAGAGTTACATTTCTAAGCTTTTTGTGCATACATCTTCTCTCATTAAAAATAGATTATACTCTTTGGGATTTTATTGTATAGCATGAAGAAAATATCTAATAAAAATTGGGGAAAAAAGCATTATTATGGCTGCCACAAGAGTCAACAAACATTTCCACAGTCATATTTGTATGTAGATGTATGTATGTGTGGGAATGTGAATGTGCAAGTTCATAAGAATGTGTGAGTGTGTGTGCAAGTGTGTATGCATATGTGAGAGAGATTCTCTAGGAAGTTTGTTTTTGTTGTTGTTGTTGTTGCTGTTGTTGTTGTTGCTATTGTTGCTTCTGCTGCTGCTGCTGCTGCTTCTGCTTCTGTGGCTGCTCTTGTTTTTTCGCGATCTATCAATGTCCAGAAGCAGGACAGTTAGGCTAGGTTATGGAGGTCTCTAACTCAGACTCTCATGCTTGCTTGGCAAGTAATTTACTGGCTGAGCCATTTCCCCAGCCTCTTGCAGCCATATTATAATAGCTGTCTGTGTCCCCCGCCTAGATGAATTTAAGTAGCACCACACAGCTGGGTATCAGTAGCTACCTGCTTTTGCAGGCTGGTAAACAATGGTGTTTAAAGTTCTGTCTGCCTGCTTTAGATCTTATATGAAGAGATCGTGTCACAGACCTGTGAAGTCATACTTGAAGTCACTCACAATACATTTTACTCCTTGCTCCAGGGTATGTTGAAGTGCTTGCATGTGACACTTGACCCCAACCCTCTGACCTCATGGTGGAAGGAGAGAACTGACCCCCATTAGCGCTCTTCTGACCACCACATGTGTTCAGTACAGCATTTTCACACCTGCACACATAGCAACAGATGAAATAAAATTAAAATCTCTCTTGACCAATAAACCTGGACTTCAAGTTTAAAAAAAGAAATCAAAACTGGATCACTTACCAATAGAAACATCATTGGGAATTCATAGAAAAACCATGAAAGAACATTGAATTCCACCCTCAGTTAGGTACAGTTTATTATCAGATGAACTAAAGCAAGAATTTATAGTAAATGACCCACAGCAAGAACGCTTACTTAATTACAGTGTACCTTTCTTGTTAACTCACAATTTCTTCCTGACTAAGGGGTGTGGCTTGCCATGTTCACTGTTGACTTATCTAGCGGATACCCTACTAGTCCCTGTTACCCTCTCCTGGGCCCACACACACCACACCAACATCGTTATATGCTACCAAGTCTTAGCTACAAGTGTGGAGAATTCTAGGCCTCACTGCAATTATTTAAAAGTTACCATTTTTTTAATGTGGGATTGTATTTTCTTGATTCTAACAGTGTCTAATTCTGTTTATTTTTTTCTTAGGTCTAACCATGGTAGGTTCATAGTTCCAACCATGTCTGTTATTTGGTACTTTAACTATTCCAGCTATATAATGAGACAACTGTGTAGAGACCCCAGAGTGACACATAGCAATTTTTCAGTAAGTGTTAATGGCTACTGTGATGTATACAAGTGCTGTAAACACAAGTCTACAGAAAGACTACCTAAAATGTCCTATCATGGTAGAAAGAAGATTACATAGCCTCACCCAGCTTTTGGCAAGCACCAATATTCTACCCTGTGCATTTCCTGAGTAAGCTGCACTCTCCAGTCTGGAGTTGCTTTATTTTTCCTCATTCTCTCAGGACCCCTCCCAACAGCTCTGCTCACTGCTTCCTGATTCACTGGGCCCATCTTGCTAACATGATGATGTGTGTATGTATTTGAACACCTGAGCAGTGAAGCAGATTTCAATAAATAAATAATCAAACAAGCAAGCTGGGACTCAGGGAGACAGACACATGAGGAATATCTATCTCTGGTGTATGCATCCCAATCCAGCTATGTCTTCATTATCTCTTGTCAACTGGAGCAATCAAGTATTATCAAAATCCTTGTTTAAACAAAAAATGTTGATGATTTTTGAAAATCAAGCAAACAAACAAACAAAACCAGCCCAAATGCACTGTTGAAGAAAGGCTAGAGAGATAGCTTGGGGTGTAAGGGTGCTCACTGCTCTGTCAGGAGACTGGAGTTCATTTCCCAGCACCTGTGTCTAGCAGCTCATAACTGCCTATAACTCCAGATACTGAAGACCTAAGGCCCTTTTCTGGCCTTTGCAGGTGCCTGCATTCACATGTGCATGTACACACACACACACACACACACACACACACACACACACACACACAATGAAAATCTTAAAGGAGGGAAGCCTACAGAAAGGAAAGCGTATAGTGGGAAGCCAGCCTTACTAACCTGCCCAGGCATTGGACTTCTCTGCTTTGCCTGAACCCTCCTATATATCCCCACTCCTATATAGCACTGCCACTAACCTAACACATTGCAAAGAAGTTCCTTTTTCTTTGGAAGATTGTTTTTCAGAGTAACTTAAATCTCTGTTCTCTAGTCTTATTTTCCCTTAAAGCAAATTCATGAGTATGAGTGTGAGGGGGTTCCAGACCAGGGGGAAGCAGGCTGGCCCCCTCTTGCCTTCTTCTCTCTCTTATCAGAGCCCTCAGAGAAAACTGGAGAAGCAGAACTTGTCTATTCTGAGCTCATGTTGGCCCCTCTATATCTACTAAAGCCTGCTGCTGCTGCTGCTGTTCTTCCTCCCCCTGTTCCTCCTCCTCTTCTTCCTCTTCCTCCTCTTCCTCCCCCTCTTCCTCCTCCTCTTCTTCCTCCTCTTCCTCCTCTTCCTTTTCCTCCTCCTTTTCCTCCTTTTTCTCCTCCTTTTCCTCCTCCTCTTCCTCCTTCTTCTTGTCCTCATCCTTGTCCTCCTCCTCTTCTTCCTCCTTCTTGTCCTCCTCCTCTTCTTCCTCCTTCTTGTCCTCCTCCTCTTCTTCCTCCTTCTTTTCCTCCTCCTCTTTCTCCTCATCTTCCTCCTCCTCTTTCTTCTCCTCTTTCTCCTCCTTTTTCTCCTCCATTTTCTCCTTCTCTTTCTCCTCATCTTTCTCCTCCTCTTTCTCCTCTTCCTCTAAAAGGCACCAGATTGACTCTTCTCTCCTCATTCCCACACCCCAGTCATAAAAAACTTTCCATGCAATGGAGACAGATCGGAGTATATACTCCAGTGAGATAATGGCATTTTAACCAAACCCCTTAGAAGAAAACGTGTGACCCAAAGCAAACCACCCAAGGATCAATGTTCATGTGTTTGAATACTACCCTGGTGGTGATATGTAGGATGGTTATAGAGCTTTTAGGATCCTTGCTGGAAGAAGGGAGTCATGGGGGGAGGAGAGGGGTCTTGAGGATTTATAACCCAATCCCCCAAGTACTGCTCTCTCTCTCTTGCTCTCTCTCTTGCTCTCTCTCTCTCTCTCTCTCTCTCTCTCTCTCTCTCTCTCTCTCCTAACTGATGATGCAATATGACAAGGGGCTTCCCATACATTCCATCATGCCCTCCCCTCAAAAATTAACTGTATCCCCTCAAATTGTAAGCCACAACAAACCCTTCCTTACTGAGGTCATCTGCAGTCAGACATTTTGGTCATACCGATCAGAAAGTAACTAAAAGGTACTATGATCCCATTATCCAGATGAGGAAAGTGAGACTCAGAGGAGTGAAGCAGTCTGCCCAGTATCACCAAGCCCGTCAGTAGCAGATCCAGTCTCTGCAAGTTCAATATCTGAGCACAAAATCATGTGCTCCCTACCTGCCCTTTCACAGTAGCCAAACAGATACTTTCTTCCCAAAGACTCTTTTAAAAATGTATAGATCATTCCAAGATAAAGAATGTGAATGAGAAATCAAAACACACATGCAGAAAGCATAAGGACAAATCCTAAAAACAAAACAAAAGCTTACTTGATTGCTGGTGTTTAATCTCTGTGATTAAAGCCTATGTAGAACTCTACTTGTCTTCCTCTGAATTTATAGAAACATAACTGGAACCTAAGGCCCATTGCTCAAAAGTTGGTGGAAGAAGGTGAATTTACTTACAGCTTTGGCTAGAACCAGAGAAAGAAACACACTCTCCATCTCTCTCCATGCTGTCCATAGCAAGGAAAAGATGAAAAGGAGTAAGATCAATACATGTAGATTTATCTGAGTCCAAATGATCAGAATTAGATATAAATCTTAAGCTACTGTAAAAATGAATTATCTTCAACATACATGTAATCAGCAAATTACTCCAGTGGCTGTATTTCATTACCTTATGCTAGTCCCCAATAACTACGCAAAGAAACCAAGATTTATGTAAAACTACACCTCAATAGCTGAGCAGTTAAATGAAGTATCTTAACCTCCTATGCTCATCTATATAACTCCCAGCCCCATCCCATGATACTTGCATAATATTATTGCCCTGGCTCTTTGGGCTTCCGGTGTCTTTCCATGATCTTTCCAGACCACTTCCTCACGGCTGCAAATCTCCTACCTCCTTGACGATCTGAGTCTCTCTTCCCTCTCTCCCTCTCTCCCTCTCTCCCTCTCTCCCTCTCTCCCTCTCTCCCTCACTCCTTCCTCTGGTTGGCAGACATCCTGCTGCTTTCTCAATTATGCCCAGCCCCTGGGTGATGAGCATTTATTGACAAGACAGAGAATAAATGGTAAGAACTGTTCACACAAACTTGAGACAGGAGATTCTTGGTATACTCATGACACTGCTGTATCTGGATTGAAACAAGGTATGAGGGCAGAGAAGTCAGCATTTGAATAACCCAATGGTAAACTTTACACAGTGTACGAAAACATTATGCCTACACTCCTGGGACTCAGGTCTATCCTCGGGTATCACTCCTGTCGATGGCTTAACCTTATCCACAACCTGCATTACCTGCAGAAATTCTAACCTTAGTACCCTTTCTGTCCTCCTTGTTCCAATATTACCTCATTTGGATGATAAGGAGGAGGGACCGGCTTGCTGAGGGGAGGCTCAATTCTATTTGCTATTGGAGTATTTCTTGTTCTGTTGAAGGGAAGAGACTAGGAGTATGAAAGACAGAGATCACAGTAAAGCCAACACTGAAACGAAACACAAATAATATCTATTGATTTTAGCACACTGCTACTCTATAGGAAATAATGTCTATTAATTTTAACACACCCCTACTCTATAGGAAAAGATTAGTGGGAAGGAAAAATGTGGACAACTGTAGAAAGAGCTACCATGAGAGGATGTTTAAGAAGGTAGGAGGCATAGACAAGAGACATTGGCTCTAAGCCAATGAGGTGATGAGCTCATTCCCCAGAGGCCACTTCTTTCTGATGGCTTTCCCCTGAGAGCTACTGGGTGACCTTTGACTGAACATCTCTGAGAATTTTTTTCCATAGGCTGGCTTCCCTGGAATCATGTTGTAACCTCATCTAGGGACACAGGAAGCTTGGTGATGCTTCATGGATTCAAATTAAATGTTCACATGGTTGCCTACAGAGTTTGGGTAATGGCTAGGAGAAAGGTCACAGACTTGTTGATCAGTAGGCTTGATTCAAATCCCAGCTCTCCCCATAGAATACATTTCCTTCTCCCCAGTGCCTCCATTTCCCTGAAGCTAAAGGATAAATATACTCAATGGAAGAATCAGATACAAACCCTGGTGTCCAGTAGACAGGTGTCTTCTTCAGGGTTCATCTCGAGTTATTTTTAATATTTTTAAGGTACCAAGTATTAAACTTTGAATTATGAGTTTGCTCTTCAAACACGTCTGTAGCTGACCTTTGCTACATTGTGGGTTTTTTCCACCCTTTATCCCCCCAATTTCACTTCTTATCACTTCATAGAAGAGAAAGAATGGGGTCGGAGAAGAGAGAGAGATGAAGATCTTGAATCTAATTTCTTTTTTCTTCTTTGCTTGTAGTTGGTCTTTGCTACCCTGTGGATTCTTCTTTTTCCTACCCTTTATCCCCCCAGGATTCACCCCCTATCACTAGATAGAAGAGAAAGAATGATAAAGGGGAAATAGATATCCTTGAATCTAGTTTCTTCTTGTTTCTTCTTTGAGCATAACTTCTAACAAACTGCAACCACTTCTCCCACCCCCATGACTACCAACCACCAACCACCCTCTCTGAAAAAAAAACTAGAATTCCAAACATTACACAATTGCAAAACCTATCAGCAGCTGGCAAAACCACGCCTCTGCTAGAGCAGGAGGCAAAACACAGTCAACTGCTGAGGAAGTTCTGAAGCAGTGCCATGTCCCTATACCTGGTATTAAAACAAAAACGAGTTCTTATAATATTTCTGTGCTTTTAAAGGAAACCAAAGTTCTAGAACTCTCTCTACACACATCCTTTCAGGTGCTGGATCTTTCAGCACCAACCACGCATGCCTGGAGAGCCAACCCCTGTTCTGCATTTGCTGTAACAAGATATTGAACAAAGCCAACCTAAGGAAGGAAGGGTTTCTTTGGGCTCAGGGTGTAAAAGAAATGTGGTCCATCATGTGAAGTCACAGTGACTGGAGTGCAAGACTACTGGGCTCACTCTATCTGCAGTATAGAACACAGACAGATGGACACCAGTGCCTGGCTCACTGTCTTTCTCTCTCTCCTTCTCCTCAAAGACTGACTACCTTTGCACCTATAGAAGATGGGGCCTGTGCTGCCTCCCTAGGAAGAGAAGACAGCAGTCAGAGACCTTGAATTTGTTATAAGAGCAGAACTGATACAAATCCTGCCATTCCACAGATGGACTGAGAAGAAAACCAAGCTGCTCAGAGGTCAAGTAGCTCCTGGCATATACACTAACCAATTTGGAGTCTGCCTCTTGGCTTCAGTTTTGCAGAATAGGCTTTCTGTGCCATTGGCTTATTAAATTGTGAAGAGCATTGGGAATACATGTATTGTCCTTTATTTTCCTTGTTAGAGTCACAGAAGCCAGGAAGGAGCATCTTAGGAGGAGACACCACAGCCCAATCACAGTATCTCTGAAAGAGAGAGTGAGTCTACAAGCTAGATGCTTAGAGGGTGTGGTTGTCTGTCTTTATTTTTTAAAATCCAAGTACGAAGTACCAAGTGGATGTTTGAGAGCCCTTTGCTGCCATTAAGAAGATCCCCCTGCTCCAAACTGTCAGCAGATCTCAGTCATGCAAGCAAACCAGTACTTTTGAGTGGTCTTGTCTTCTTTCCATGTTCCCTTCTTTCTATAAAATCAGTGTGTGTGTGTGTGTGTGTGTGTGTGTGTGTGTGTGTGTGTACATATACATGTATATTCATGGCCAACTGGAGTGGGTTTTCATCACTGGAAGATCCTTCTTGGTTCAGAGCTGACCTGAAAATGGGCAGCACAATTTTATGGTCTTGGGGCCCTGGAAAGTGAGAGACTGGAAGAGGTGTGTTGTGTGTTAAAGTTTGGGGCTCTCATGTGCTCACAGCCTGTGGATATGAGGCTATTTAAAGTCATTCATTTTTATACCATTTGCCAACGTAGATCCTTTTGTTTTCTCTACATCTAAGAGGGAAGCCAGCATTGCTTGAGGTGCACGCTCCACACAATCTGGCTCTGCTTCTGTGTATGTGTCGTGTTTCTGGCCAAACCCACCAGTAAGGGGAAGTGGACAAGCTGTCAGTCAGGCGATCACATGAAAAGTTCCACAGCTGGCCTGAGGGCTAACTACTGCCCAGTTTCTCCACTTCTCCCTCCCCAATGGCTCAACCTGGGTTTGTTGCTGTTGCTGTTGCTGTTGTTGTTGTTGTTGTTGTTGTTGTTGTTTTCATTGTGGGTAGGGTCGAAGGGAGGGAAAGAACTCTATCCACAGCCCTTACTCTGGACGTTTTAGAGCAAGGACTTGAGATCTGAACATCAAATTAACTGGCCCACATTCAAAATTTAGATCAAAGTCATAAAATCCACTCCTGAGGACAGGGCACTATTGGCCCCTGCCTCCCTTGCCCCCACCCATGCCAGGTGCACTCCAAATCCTGCAGGCATGTGGTACTTTACTAAGAATCCCCAACTGTGTGGGGCAAGCATGGAAATAAGATCTATCCAGCTGCTGTTCCTAGAAGGCAGGCTCGCACATTCACCTCCCGGTTTTCTACATCACTTAAAATTAGAGTAACTGGTGGCTGTTTTTCATGGACAGTGGAGGTTATTTTTACTCTCAATTACAGGGACCAAAATAGCAGAGACTGCTCTAGATATACAGAAATGGCTGGCATTTGTTTAATTAGTTTTCAACAGTGTCTTCATGAAAATGTGTGTGTGTGTGTGTGTGTGTGTGTGTGTGTGTGTGTGTTTCCCAGGTTCCCTATGCTCCTCATGGCTCATCTTCCTAAAGAATATTCTCATATCCTTTCTTCTAGGGTGCAACTGGCTGTTGGGTCCTCTTGCAGGGGCATCAGAGTCAAGCCCAGGCTCTTGAAGCTTGTTTAAAGACTGAGCATGTTGGCAGTGGTCACACTCCTTCTTCATGGGCAGCCCCAGCCATGGTTATAGGACACCAAGAAGAGAACATTGCTGGTTGCCCCGCAATTGCTAAACACTAATGGTGTTTCCAGCTTTGGGAGAGCCTGGGGAAGCATCCTTAGGGGGTAAACTACACACAACCATACTTACTCAACTTGTTGGGAATACGAACTACAAAGTGATATTTCACAAGCCACTTAAGCAATGGTCAGTCCATTTCCCAAAAGTGACACTGCTGGGGGTGTGGACAGAAGACATACATGAAAGTGATTTTTTTTCCTAGACCAAGGAAAAGTCTACGAGTTCTAAACTCTATATTCTTTCTGTGGTCCCATCTTCTTCCCAGTTGTTGTGCCCTGCACAACTTTGGGAATTAACCTGACTGGGCTAATGAGGGATGGGTAAAAGAACAGACATATAGATGCATGCAGAGAAAAACTAGTTATTGAGTAGTTTGTGCTTGTTCTGATGGAGTAACACCAACTGTGTAACAACCTGGACCCTCACTGCATATACTATGTATAGCACCAGCAAAGAGAAAGAGGAATTAGCTCACATCTCTAGGAAGTCTGTAGGTTAGCAGTCCAGGGTAGCAGTCATATGTGAGGAAGAGGCCATGGTTGGTAGTATTTGCACACACAAATCAAGGAAGACTATCATTTTCCTCTGAACACCACCATTTTTATTCCCACGTGTATGAAGCATTGGAGAACTGTCATGGCTGCACCCATGTCAAACAGTACACCTTCTTTAAAACTTCATCTGCTTTTTTTTATACATTAACTCAGAGCTTCCTCAGATGCTCACATCCTGTGGTGCCTCTGGTCCCTTGCTGTACCTCCACCAGGTTTTTAATTAATTAGTACCGGATGCATTGACTTTCTAGTACTGTCATAACAAACTATTTGAGACTCATCAGTTGAAACAAGACTGTTAATCAGTTCACAGTTCTGTAGTTCAGACACCCTATGCACTAGGCTGCTTGAGGTCTCACACAGCCCAAGTCAGGGTGCCAGCTTGCTGGGCTCTTATCTGGTGGTTCTAAAGAGAATCAAGCTGCCGATCCATTTGTATTGGTGGCAAAAGCTATTTCCTTTTCATAGTTCCCCTATGGTCCCTTCCATCTCCAATCCTGCAAAGGTTGACTGAGTTCTTCCCATACTTGTCTTCTGATTTTTTTCTGCCCTCTTTCTGATATCAAGGGCTCTTTTGGTTACCTCTGATCTACCTTTGATAATCCATGTTCTCCTTCGAGTAAGCTGATTAGCAATGATAATTATATCTATAAATTCTCTTCTCTACATAGCCACAAGAGATCAAATTACCACTAGGGACAGAAGCCGTGAGACTTCCATGTTCTGCTCCCCTCAGTTCATTCAGGAGCCCCTGTGATTCTCACCACCACACACATGCCCAATTCCCCAAAAATTTTATCCAAAAAAGATGCAATGACAACTTCAGTAATCCCCTAAATACCTTTATCAGTCTAAAAACCCCACTCTCATCACCGTTTAAAGCGAGCATGACAAAGCTCTGGCGCACTCCATGCTGTCTAACCCCTCAACCCAATCCTTCCTCCTGTGTGGATGCAGACAGTGGAAGAAACAAATTACCTACTCCCAACATGCAAACATGGGACAGGAGACAGGGCATATTGCTCCCATTCTGAGATGGGAAGAGAAGAAAGCAGGGATCACTAGCCCAGAGCAGAATCCAGCCTGGCACACACAGCTACATTTCAGTGCCTGGAAGTCATTCCCCATGGCTCCTCTCCACAGTGCTGACTGAGTCACTGAGTGAACTAAGGAGCACTGTGTTCCAGGCAGTGTGCTGAGGGCCCGACATAGCCTGACTCATTTAGTCCTCTCAGCTATCATGTGATATGCAGTCACTCCTCTGTATCCACTGAGATCCTGTCCACAGTCTCCATGGATGCCAAAACCCAAGTTCTAATGCAAACTGGCATGGTGTGTTTGCACGTAACCTACACAGGCTATCCGACACACTTTACATCCTCTCTGGACAGCTTATAATGACAAACACAAAGTCAGTAGTTACTCTAGCATGTTCTTTAGGGAATAATGACAAGAAGAAAGCCCGGGTTTTCAATACAGACACAATTTATTTTGCCTGCGTGCTTTCGATCTGTAGTTAGTTGAATCCACCCCTGCAGTACTCACAGATAGAAAGGCCCAACTGCTCATTGCTATCATTTATCCCCGGGGTTACTGCTGAAGACATAAGATTACATGGGTTACATAGTTTGTCCTCACACATTTAGGCAAGGCAGTGGAGAATCTGGCCTCAAAGTCAGGCAGCCAGATTTCAGACCCTCTATAACTTTTGCAAGATGCATCTTGTAAAAACAGTGATGTTTTTAAGCCATTGAGATCTACTCAGGAAAGTAGACTTTGGGAGGTTACTCTAGCCTTTGCACATTGTTTTTTTCTGAGGTGTGTGTGTGTGTGTGTGTGTGTGTGTGTGTGTGTGTGTGTTACTAATTACAGTGCAGGTACTGTACAGGAGGTTAAAAGTACACTTGGCACCTGGGATGGGATTTGAAGAGGAGAGAAACAGATCCCAAGTCCTAAATGTACCTGAAAATATTTTTTTCTCCAAAATGTTTTATAGCATGTGTATTTGATAATTTCCCTTCCTTTTAAGAGAAGAAAAACTGGCTTCCTGGCCATAGATGCAATTATTTCCTACTACCTTTTGTTCTTTGCATCTGGTGTAAGAACGTACTTCCTTCCTTATGGTTAACACTGTGCTCACAAAAGGCAGGCAGTAGAAGACTTGGACTATGTGCATTGAATCATGGCCCCATCTCTTCACATTTTAACTGTGTATTACTTACTTAACATACCCAAGGCTGTCATTTAAAGGGGAGAACACATTAGAACCTGCTTTATAGAGATTTTGTGATGATTAACTGTATACAGACTCTCTGTGTTGGGGGGCAAGTGCCCTGGGTTGCTTTTGTATTGCAGGTCAGTTTCCTTGCTTTTACCTCATACCTTTTGTCATTTCCTTTAGGTAAAATGCACATGATATAGAAACAATTCCATGACTCAAAGAGTAATTCATCTTCCTTATATTATCTGCAGTAGGAATTGTTAGACAAATGCCACTGTTAAACTATAATCTGTAAAGTGTTCTGTCACCCATCCTAATAATGATCTGGCCTGAAACAGCAGAAATTTTTCTTGAATTTTATACAACTTATTTTATGCAAACCAATTCCATTTGAGCTTTTCAAGAATAATTCACCAATATATAGTACCTTGCAAATCTTTTTCTCTCGTTTTCATATCATGTAAGATTTTCTCACAGTATCTATTACTGTGTTCCCCTGGGATTAAATACCCTTCTGGTGTGCTGATGTACATGCAGACAAAACAGCTGTATACATAAAATACATGAATAAATAAATCTTTTTTTAAAAAATAATAGTCAAATAGATAGGAATAAAAAACAGGATGGTGACATCAGTGCTTGGAGGAGGGGACAGAGACGATTCCTACACAACATGGAAAGCCCTAGAGATTAGTTTCACCGTGACATAAATACATTTAGTACTACAAACTGTATACTTAAAAATAGTTATGTAGTTAATTGCATTATCTCACAATAGCAGCTACAGAATGTACAAACCCAAGAGAGAGTCCTAATATTTATTATGGACTTGGAGCAATAATGGCTTCTCATGGATGTTGACTGACTGTAACAAATGTGCTCTCTGGTGCTCTGAGTCCATATGTGTAGGAGGCAAAGGGTGTATGAGAAACCCTCAGCTTGTCATTCATTTTGCTGTGAAATCTGAAAAGCAATCTATAGTAAGTTCTGGAATCTAGGCTATACGAGTGGAAATATCCAAGGTTGCCTTCAGAAAGTCTGCTGAGGAATAAGAGGGCAATGCATGGCTCGAAGTATGCTGTAACACAGGACCTATGGCCAAACCTTACTCCTCTGGACTCGTTATTTTGAAATATGCAGGGCTCCCCATGTTCTTATCAATGATGTAAGTGGCCACATGAAGTAACCAACAAAGCTCATCTGTGGTTTTGTGTGTGAACCTCTTAAATGATTTTCATTGAGTAAAAAGTTTTAAAAAAAAACTTAAGGTGACTTAAATTGGTTGTGTAATATTTCCCAGATATACAGATGTGAACAAAATGACTTATATTACCAATTACCATTCAGCTATAACTTGAATGTTAATATCAAGATCCTAAAGCATTTCAGCTCTTGGTGGCTTCGTCAACAAATACTGTTGGGGAGCCTAACAATCTCATGCAAGAATGAAGAGACAGCCTTTCCTTGAACCATATGTGAAAGTGAGCACAAAATGGATCAAAGTCTGAAAGATGGGACTCCAAACTGTAGAGCTCTTTGAATAATGAAGGGGAACATCTCACGGCCCCAAATTTGGCAAAAACGTCTCCAATATTACACCAAATGCAACACTAAGACCAAAGGATGGACCCAACGACTGCAGCTGCCAGGGATCCATCCCACAATCAGTCACCAAACATAGACACTATAGCATATGCCAGCAAGATGGTGCTGAAAGGGCCCGGATATAGAGGTCTCAGGGGAAAATATACCAATGCCTGGCAAACATGGAGGTGGAAGCTCACGGTCAGCTACTAGATGGAACACAGGGCTCCCNTGCATTATGTTAATTTAGTAAATTTCAGTATAAAGACTCATACTTGCTCTTCCATTCACAGCCATCAGTCACCTAGACTTTGCTCAAAGCCTTTTTCCAGTCAATATTAGGCTGTTTGCCTACTTCTGAGAAAAGCTGTTGCAATTTTCATCAGAATCTCATAATATCTTGTTTATTCCTGAGGAATGATGACATCCCTAAAATACTGAGTCTTTCCATCCATAACACCTTGTGTGTCTTCATTTCTTCAAAGTGCCTATGTTCTCAGTAATGCTACAGCTAATCCCACCAATTCATAGAAGCTTCGTACATCCTTAATGATCTCCACAGGCATCTTTCATTTTTACCAGGCTTCTGTTTTGGTATAAATACTTGCAAATATGCACAAAACTGGAATAGCTCAGTTAAACCTTATGGGCCAATTCCCCATTCAACAATCACCAACTATTTGCAACATCTGCATCATTTCCTCCCTATCCTTGATTTACTAAATATCCATTCTTGATTAATATAGTTTACTATCAATAAGTCACACAGATTTTGTGAGTAAGAACTGTGGCATTGCTATCCTCCAGACTCTGGAAGATTCAATTACTCTCCTCTGTTGTCCATCTTGCTTGCCCATTAGCCATCAACATCACTTGTCAAATACATCCTAACTGCCTCATCCTGTCTTTCAAATAAATGTCTCCTTGCTGTCTTCTCTGGTATAATCCCAACCTAATCCTCCTATCAGATTGTATAACAGAGCTCAAATGAATCATTTTTGGACTCAGTGAAGAGGTAAGGAAGTTTTCAGGGGAATTTGTTCCCATGGCCACTAGAGTCCACTGGAGGTCTTCTGGGCCAGCGTCCTAACTGGACATTCCAGATGGACATTTGAAATAAGCACAGAAGGATCCTTGCCCAGGCTGTCCCTGCCAAGCCAATAGTGTCCAGACTTCCTAGTGTCAGTACTAATGGCATCTGGGCTAGATAATTCCTGTTTGAAGGGCTGTCCCGGGCATAGCAGTATGCATATGAGGTAACATCATGGGCCTCTGTTCTCCAGTTGTGCCAGCAATGCCAAAACACTTTGTCACGTCTACTAGGAGAGGTCAAATCCCCTCTGTGTGAGAGGGTTGTGGTGAAGAGTGAGGCCAAAGGAGGAGTTTTGAGGGAGGAACATCCAGGAAACCCTCACACAAAACATATACATCCATCCTTGATACAAACTGAGCACTCAAGAGTCATTGGGATGGCATCAGTAGTCAGTGACAAAGGTTCACTTCATTTCTTCTTCCTTCATCAAGTGAGTACGGGACTCACAGGGCTTTTGTTTGTTTGTTTTTTGTTTTGTTTTTATTTTCCAGTTTTTCTTTTCTTTTTTTATTATTTTATTTTATTTTTTTATTTATTTTTTACACTCCATAGTCCATTCCCTGCCCAGCCCACCTACCCTTCGACTGCTCCACATCCCACACCTCCTCCCTACCCCACCCCATCTCCACCTGGATGTCCCGCCACACCCCACCCCACCTGACTTCTCAACTCCTTGGGTCCTACAATCTCTTGAGGGTTAGGTGCATCATCTCTGAATGAACATAGGCCTGGAAGTCCTCTACTGTATGTGTGTTGAAGGCCTCATATCAGGTGGTATACGCTGTGTGTTTGGTGGTCCAGTGTTTGAGAGATCTTGGGGGTCCAGATTAATTGAGACTGCTGGTCTTTGTACAGGATCGCCCTTCTCCTTAGCTTCTTTCAGCCTTCCCTAATTCAACAACACGGGTCAGCTACTTCTGTCCATTGGTTGGGTGAAAATATCTGCAACTGACTCTTTCAGCTGCTTGTTGGGTCTTTCAGAGGGCAGTCATGATAGATCCCTTTTTGTGAGCACTCCATAGCCTCAGTAATAGTGTCAGGCCTTGGGACTTCCCATTGAGCTGGATCCCAATTTGGGCCTGTCACATAAAAACAGATACATTGAATATGATAGAAGAAAAAGTGGGAAAGAGCCTTGAACTCATTGACACAGGAGAAATTTCCTAAACAGAACTCCAATGGCTCATGCTCTAAGATCAACAATTGATAAATGGGACCTCATGGCACTGGAAAGCTTCTATAAGGCAAAGGACATAGTCGATAAGACAAATTGCAACCTACAGATTGGGAAAAGATCCTCACTAACCCCACGTCTGATAGAGGGCTAATATCCAAAATATATAAAGAATTCGAGAAGTTAATCACCAAAAAACCAAACAACCCAATCAAAAATGGGGTATAGAACTAAACTGAGAATTCACAACTGAGGAATCTCGAATGGCTGAGAAGCACCTAAAGAAATGTTCAAAGTCTTCAGAGAAATGCAAATCAAAATAACCCGAGGTTCCACTTTACACCAATCAGAATGGCTAAGATCAAAACCTCAGGTGATAACACATATTGGAGAGGATGTGGAGAAAGAGGAACACTCCTCCATTGCTGGTGGGATTGCAAACTGGTACAACCACTCGGAAAATCAATCTGGAGGTTTCTCAGAAAACTGGAAATAGATCTACCTGAAGACACAAAGATGCCCCACCATGCCACAGGCACACATGTTCTACTATGTTCATAGCAGCTTTATTTGTGATAGCCAGAAGCTGGAAACAACCTAGATGTCCCAGGACAGAAGAATGGATACATAAAATGTGGTTCATTTACACAATGGAATACTATGCAGCTATTAAGAACGAGGACATACTGAGTCTTGCAAGCAAATGGATGGAACTAGAAAATATCATCCTAAGTGAGGTAACTCAGATACAAAATAATATTCATGGTATGTACTCACTAATAAGTGGATATTAGTCAAAAACAAACAAACGAAATCTTACAGAATACCCAAGATACAGTTCACAGAACTCAAAAAGCTCAACAAGCTGAAGGGCNGGGAGAGAGGGGAACCTGATCTGACATTGGGTGAGGAAAAAGTACTGAAGCCCTGGGAACCAGCAGAAAGAATGGAAACAGGCAACCTCAGGAAATAGGAGGTTGCCCCCTTCCCCCACAGAATGTACCAGAGACCTGAGAGGTGAGAGACTCCAGGATTCAAAGGGAGGGACCTTAGATAAAACGCCCAACAGTAGGGAGAGAAAACTCATAGAGCCCACTTCCAGCAGGAAGACAGGACATCAAGTGAGGAATGGGGTGGCCGTCCCACAATCACATCTCTGACCCATAATTGTTCCTGTCTGAAAGAATTATAGGGATGGAAATGGAGAGGAACCTGAGGAAAAGAAGGGGCCCACATTTTTTAAGGAAGAGACCCATCTGTATGGATAGATAAGTGAATGCTACAGCAACTACCTTATCTAATTGATTCATATGCAAAAATGATACAGGAAATCAGGGGTGGATTCTATTCTTGGCTCTATTTTGATTTCTGAAAGTCTCCATTTAAAGGCATTAGAATAATGAATGTTCCTTAAGAATCAAAAGCAATTTATTTAGCCCTAAAATAGATTGGGAATGGAATGCATTGCAAAGGAGATGTAGCCGCTGACTTCTGATACCATTCCAATGATACTTGTCTTTCGGAAACCGAATTGGTTTTCCTATATTTAAATTGCATCTTGTATTTTTAAAATCTACATCTTTGCTCATAGTTACAGAAAACAAACTATGAATATATATATGAAGTATATATAATATATAAAGTATTGTATATGAAATTATGTATAATATATATATGAAGCATCTATGTGGCCTGTGAACCCTATCAGTTTTTATTGGTTAGTATCCGTGTACTATGCCACTTTAAGGGGGCCAGTGGGTGTATAGCATCTGTTGGCAGGAGATGGTTGAGATATATAGCATCTACGATAGTAAGCTGTGGTACCCTATGCCCCAGAAAAAGAAAAGAAAAGTTGTGAATCTCATGGAGTTAGGTCTCAGATAGGCATGTACTGAGCTCGGGGCTGAAACCAGTAACTTTACCATGGACTGATAAAGACCATCTGGGCACCAACTTTAGCAAAAAACTGAAGGCTCTCAAGTGAACATGAGAAAAAGAGATAAGTACTAACTCCTTAAGGGAGTGAGAAGGATGGGAAAAGAAGTGCAGAATTAAAATGGAAAATCCTCTTGACATATGAGGTTTCATAGTCATAAAGGGGATTTCCACAGAAATAGCTTGTGGGTTCTGAGCCATGTTGAACCTATCAGCTAATGTTCCTACTATACTATATATCTCTCTATCTGATGTCCAGAGAGACTCGCATTGCTAGGAAACACCCATTAGATGTGAATGCCTTCCAAGAATAGCTATGTCCTATTGAATGTCACTGCAGACAGCAGAGAGGGATAAAGAAGTTTCACAGTGTTATAGTATAGAAAACAGTAGTTATTCAACATCTAAAACTTACGTAAATTAAATATGCAACATAGTCTACAGCTTATTTAAACAATAGTTAAGCCATGCATAGCAGAACACACATGTAACCCCAGAATTCAAAGGATATAGGCAGAAACATGATGAGATAGGGGCCAGCCTGGACTACATAGCAAGGACAAGGACAGCATGGGCTACTCAGCAAAATACTGTCTCAAACACCCAAGACTGGGACTGTTGCTCCCTGGCAGAGAAGTTGCCTAACCCGCACCTGGCTTGATCTCCAGTGTCACACAAAATAGGATTACTGAATAATTACTGAGAGCCATGAGAAGCCCTGGGCCGTACTCCACTCAGCAACCCCTTCATTTTCACAGAGAAGTAGAGTACAGATGTTAACCAGAAAAGGGAAAGGGAAGCCCAGTGTTTAAGCACAGAAGCACCGCACCCACTGTCTCCAGGATTTTTTTTTTCTTTTGGATGAAAAAAAAAAAAAAAGTGCTCCAATCTTTATTGCAGAGAGAAGGAAAATGCTTCTACCCTTTTATTGCTAAATGAATTAAAATTAAGTCTGTAAGAAGAAAGCTTTGCTCTCTTTAGTAAAACCAAGCCTGCTTTGCTATTAAGAAAAGTCCTGTCCTGTCCCGTGGTTAGGAGAAGCCTGCCTGTTCCTTCTGACCCTTCTGCAGCTTCTTCTTTTTCCTTTGCATTCTGCATATTGCTCTCTTAATTGTTTTTACTGGATACTTTATTTACATTTCAAATGTTTTCCCCTTCCCAGGTCTCCCCTTCGGAAACCCCCTATCCCATCTCCCATCCCTCTGCCTCTGTAAGGGTGCTCCCCCACCCACTCACCCACTCCTGTCTTCCTGCCCTGGCATTCCCCTACACTGGGGCATTGAACACCCTCAGGCCCAAGGGCCGCTCCTCCCACTGATCCAACAAGGCCATCTTCTGCCACATATGCAGCTGGAGCCATGGGTCCCTCTATGTGTACTCTTTGGTTGGTGGTCCAGTTCCTAGGAGCTCACAGGGGTCTAGCCTATTGACACTGTTGCTCCCCCTATGGGGCTGCAAACCCCCTCAGCTCCTTCATTCCCTTCTCCAAGTCCTCCATCGAAGACCCAGCACTCAGTCCAATGGTTGGCTGTGAGCATTTGCCTCTGTATTTGTCAGGCTCTGAAAGAGCCTCTCAGGAGACAACCATATCAAGTTCCTGTCAGCAAGCACTTCCTGGCATCCACAATAGCATATGGGTTTCTGTCACCAGGATTTTGTAGCTCATGAGAGACAGGGTATGAATCTGGGGCTATGGGCATGGAACTGCCCTATTGGGTACTAGTTGAAGGGTTGGCTCTTTTTTGCTACAGGGATAGGCCTCCTCTTTCCCACCACCAATGAAAGAAGTATCTATGAAAAATTAGGCTCATTAAGTTGATCATAGCCCTACTGCTTTCTTATGAAGAGTATAGTTAGGAATGGAGCTATCTCACAGAGAGCATAGCAAAGCAGGAAAGTCCTGCCATTAAACTCTTTAAAAAGATTTGTGTAAGAAAGAAAGATACATTGTTAAAGAATTTGAAAAGGCCTGAGAGGAGAGAGAGAGAGCTCCTACAATGCTCGTCTAGACACTGAAATTTTAGCCTTAGACTTCAAAAGGTACTGGAACAAAACCCGAGTACTCTCTATAGATTTCACTTAGACTTCAGTGGAATTTCTAGAGCTTATCTCTTACAATGCCACTTTGACAAAGAAAGTCTGATCCATCATCGAATGATCTGAACAGCTTTCTCAAAGAAAAGAGAGCTGTGCCCTCTCTTGAAAGAGAAGCCTACGGAAGCTTTGCTCCTATGATTCTCCTTGTGCAGAGGGTGGATACCATCCTTGATGTGCCTAATATTCACTTAATAGCACAGGGACTAGGGCTCTGAGCTTCCTTCTCACAGCCGTGAAAGTGTCTCTGTCTCTAAAGCAGACAGGAACAGGAAAGCCATGTCCTTATGTGTGAGTCTGCTTTCTGTCCCCGTAACAAACTACCTGAGAAACTGACTTTACAGAGAGAGAAGGTTTACTTCAACTGACGGTACTAGAGTTTTCAGTCTGTACCTGGCTGGTGCTTTTGCTTTAGGAGTTGTAAAGAGGCAACACGCTCTGTCGTTGTGGGAAGCATGTAGTGGGCAGAATGGTGATCCTAAAGCCATTCTGGATATAAAACGAGAGTAGGGACTGAGGTTCCACAATCATGTCCTTCGAGGGCATGTGCCAAAGACACAGGTTTTACTTCTAAGCTCCATATCTTAAAGTTTCCATCACCTTCAAGTAAGACCAAGCTGGGGGGGGGGGGGGGAGAATCAAGCCTTTAACTCACAGACCTTTGGAGAATGCTTATAATCCAAACTAGAGTGCTTTATAAACCACAAGTACTCGTCCTCTCTGCTGTGTCTGCCTGCCATGTCAAGTTGCTAATGAGCCTTTGGGTGAGCCAACCTACCTTTCATTTTCAGCCTTAAATTTTTCTTACTTTTATAAAAGGATGGGTCATATGAAAGTCTGTGTCATTTCACAGTTCCTTTTGTAATGAATTACTGCATCTTTGGTAGTTAAAAAACAAAAACAAAAACACATGCTATTCTTCAGTTCTGGAGGTGTAGCTAGGTGGTAGAATGCTTTACCAATATGCAAAAGTACCTGGGTTCAATTCCCAGCATTACCAAAAAAAAAAAAAATGCATTTTCCCATGATCCCTCTGTGCTCATGCTTTCAATTCTTACGCTTCTTACTGTATTATTTATGAGCCTAAACTGTAAATATTGAGGATTTTTATCAGTTTGGTACAATTTAATTTACTTTTCAGTACCATATATATTTATAATAGCTTACAAATATTTAAAATTATCGTGAAAACGACTCCCTTGACTCATGATAAGTTCTGTGCTTTGTGTAGGGACGATTGCCAACCTGATAATCCAGAAACATGGAAAACCCCGCCAAACTCAGTGACTGGTTGGTCCCAAAAGTGTATCATCGTTCTAATTACTGGAAAAGTTTGACCACTTACGTTTAGCAGACTTAGAAGTTAATCTTCACAGATAAACATCCTGAAATATACCTCTTTGAAGAAGATAAGTGAAAGAAATATTCTCCATTCTCCGCCAAACAATTTGTTTGTTGGGTGTATATTAAAAGCCAAATAGTTCTTATGGATTCCTAGGCAGTGGTGTGTGTGTGTCTGTGTGTGTGTGTGTGTGTGTGTGTGTGTGTGTGTGTGTGTGTCTGTGTGTGTGTGTGTCTGTGTCTGTGTGTCTGTGTGTGTCTGTGTATGTCTCTGTGTATGTCTCTGTGTCTGTGTGTGTATCTGTGTGTGTGTGTGTTTATCAGATTCAGAACAGAGTTACAGACATGACGAAGAGCAGGTGTGAAAGAACACAGATGTGCTCCCTGGCTTCAGGGACAAAATTTTGAGTGACATACTGCAGTTTAGAGCTGAGTCAAGGGTCAAGGATAAGCCCTGGGCCAGCAGCATCAAGAGTACCTGGGAGCTATACAAAATGCAAGTCCACCAGCCCAGCCCTGCCCACTGGCCTAGAGACTGGGATACTAGGACGCCTTTAGGTGACCAACCCTGAGTGTTATACAGCAGATCAAGCAGTTCTTTCAGAGACCTTCACTCAACTGACACAGGGGATTCTTAGTTACGGTAGAAGATAATTTTAAGGCAAGTCAGTATGAGGAGCTGTAGTTTATGAAGGAAGAACTTTAATTTCCTCAGGTAAAAGCAGTGATCGAGAGGAATGCTTAGGAGGCTCATTCACCCAATCGTAGTGTGGGCTTCTCCAGAGAGCACAGTGCAGCCGCAGTCGACAAATTAATGTTTAGGTGGCTTCTGAAGTCAGTTCACATAATTCCAGTGATTTTGAAGGAACTTCTGGGGTGGGGGCTATTCTGTTCTGTTTTGTTTTGTTTGTAAACGAGATCAGAGAGTGGCTCCACAGCCCACTAGGCAGAGGTACAGGCTAATGGGGTAAAGCCCTGTGCCCTATGCTGAGGCATCCTTACTCCATTAGAACACAAGTTAAGACGTGTTTTTACTCTAAGCAAAGTTTGTAGTCTTATGAAATCCTCAAACAAACAAACAAACAAATAAAACAACAAACAAGGACATCTGGCAAGAAGTCAGAGCTCAAGGTTACACACACTTAGCCTTAGGCACAGCTTATGGCAATTTTAATGTTCTTAGGTGAGATAACTGTATAGAGAAGGAATATTACCTCTACATTGCCAGTTTTCACAGCAAAATTGGTTCATTGTTATTTATGATAATTAGATAACTGATAATTAGTTGATCAGGACCCTTCAGCCAGGCTTGGGGATCCAAGATTTGGGACCCTTCCTTTGTTCCCTTAATGTTTTTTATCCTGCCTCAATGTGAGATATCTCCAGCTACTAGAAAAACATGGCCAGATTTAGTGGCAACAGGGAATATCCATCAAAGGGGAAGAAACAGAAGACAGAGATGTCTGAAGACAGTAGTGAAGGTATATATTGATCAGAGTTTTGAAGTCTAAGATGTCGCTATTTATCTCTCACCACTATTCATCTCTACAAAGAAAATTCTGCCAATTAAGTGATAGCACACTGAAGAGTCCTACTTGGGGGGGGCGTCTTAATTTTATGCTATTGAAAAGACTCTTCTAGACTTACACAGATTTTTTTTATTACCTTACCACATCAATGAAAGAGAACTTACAAGCAAAATAGTTTGTTTATTGATTGAAATTCCCTAACACTTATTTCCATTTGAGATATAATCCTTCTAATGCACTTGTCACTCAAAGGCCATGTAGAAAGCCAGAAGACACACACACACACACACACACACACACACACACACACACACACCCTTTCATTTCTAAGATGTTCTCCCAAGAGATTGAAGTATAGTCTACAAGTTTGGGTGCATAGACATAGAGACCACATGTGTCTGAAGACAGCCACCTGCTCAATAGGAATTGAGAGGCCTGAGCATGTGCAAACGGGGTGGTGGGGGTGGTGGTAAACTTCTTAAAACTGACAGCACAGCAATAGAAAGAAGGGCTGGGTGTCACTCTTTTCCTTGGAGGGTTACAGAAAAGCTAGAGAGAACTGCCGATAAACCCAAAACAAAATTGAGAAGAAGGAGAATCCGGAAGGGGAAATATGGAGAACATGTTTCCATATCTTACAAAAGCCTCGATGACAAGAACTGGCTTGTGCGTATTCTGGATCCTCAGAGCAATGTTCAGCCCCATGGTGAACATGGAGACGATGGCCTAAAAGCCAGCACGGTGAGCATTTTTTCCAGGGGGAAGTGAGTAGTCAGTGAGACCAAGTCCCATAGTGGACTAAATAGGAAAAAAAGATGGTAAATTTGTTGTTTTAGCATCTCTTCTTTAATCCACCTCACTACCAGCGACTTCATTTATAAGTGAAGTAAAGAGGCCCCTAAAGACAAATAGATACCCACATCCAACAGCTGGTGGATCAATAAGCACTGTTGGAAAAATATCATCTTTGCTGCTGCTAAACTGCCTGATGATCATCATCTATATCTACATCAGGTAGAGGTATGACTGAAAAATGAACTCTACTGCGGGTCAGATCACCTCTTCAGATCAGGAAAGCAATGAGGAAGGAGCAAGGGGTCCACCAGGCATTCCGGGTTTTGGACTATATTAACCATTATATCTGCAGCTCTCCAATGGAAGACAGGATGGAAGTAATTTGAGTCTCTAGATCACATTTTTTTCTCTCTCTCTCTAAAACGGGGCCGTGGACCCTGATAGGAAGCCTGGGGAGGTCAAACTAAAGGCTTGAAGCCCCAGAGACCATGAAGGGGCAGTAGGATCTTCCCTGCTCCTGGCACCAGGTCCCTGTCGTGTAGCTACAGCCTCCCTGCCCCCCCATGGATTTGTGGCCATCAGTCACATAAGGGCAATGTCCCAAACCTTCCACATGTTGAGGAGGTATCCTTAACATCTCAGACCAAGACAATAGGAAAAGAGGTGTGATCATAGTCAAGTAGACTCAGAGTTATCCATGCTTATGAGATACCTAGAGGTCACCCTGAGGAATGGGGTATGCTTTTACATATCCACTTTCTGTCATGACAATAAACTATCTACCATGGGGATCCATGAATGTGGCCTTTGCCTTCAGAGTCACAGCCTAATCTCCTATAGAAGACTTCTCTGCATTCCCAGCCACAACTGTCACCAAGCCTGCCACAGGCCAAGTCAAGGACTCTCCCCACTGGGACCAAGCTGAAGCTCCCCTTTGCCCCCTGGCCCCTGGGCTAGATGCTGTCCCCAGTCCTTGGGCCCACAACTCCATTCTCTGAGACTCCCAGTGGTGCTTCAATGTCCAAAAGCCTGAGAACCCCACATTCTCAGCCTTGTTGCGTGTCCAGGAATCCCTGAACCAGGTCCAGCTTCCCCATATCTCAGACTAGGCTTTCCCACCCTCAGAGCAGTGTCTCTGGGCTTACACCCGCCCCAGTGACACTCTACCTGCAGTTACATATGGCAAGAAGAAACTCTAAGAGCACGTGGAGGGGGAAAAAGCAGAGCAAACATTTGTCTCTAATGCAGAGTTGTTCGGTAGAAGTTCTCACCAGATCCTAGGTAAAGACAAGCAAATCTGAATTCAATGTGCTCCAAACAAAAATGCCTGGTGAAAAGTTATATTAATGTCCCTTGAACTTATAGCATCCTGGGCAAAGGGTTTGATAATGTACCCTGTAGGCCCATAAGGAGTGGCACTATTTGGGGGTGTAGCTTTGTTGGAATAGGTGTGGCTTTGTAGGAGAACGTGTGTCTCAGCCTTTGCCTGCTGCCTGCAGATCCAGGTATAGAACTCTCAGCTCCCTCTACAGCACCATGTCTGCCTGCATGCTGCCATACTTCTCACCATGAAGATAATAGACTGAACCTCTGAACCTGTAAGCCAGCCCCAATTAAATGTTTTCCTTCCTTAGAGTTGCTGTGGTCATGGTATCTCTTCACAGCAATAAAACTGTAAGTAATTAAGACAGGTATCAGTATCAATAACAGTGGCTCATCAGATCCAAATGAAGAAAAGAGGCTCCTAAAGATAATTAGATATCTTACAATGGCTTAAAATGAGCATTGTGGGAAGGCTCTTCCTTCATTTTACCCTGGGGGAGCCTAACATAAGCACCATCTCTAAAATTCAGAGTTGTTCCAAGAGAAATGGTGAACATGACATTTCCCACATTTCAAAACTCAGAATTTTCAACGAGTGGGCTCCACCACTCATTTCCTTCTTTGTGATTCTTATAGCCCTGAGGGTCAGCAGGATGAGGCTTGTGTGACCATAACCCTGTGGCTTCCGTGTTTTCATTAGCAGAGACATGCATGGATGTGTGGTAGTTTCCAGAAGCTCCTGTGTAATGGAGATGAGTAATGGGACTTCCCCAGCAGATATCCCAGAGCAGGTGCTAGAGGTGGACTCATTCAGATCACAGCCCTAAAGAGGCAGTTTCTTCTGAGACACTTCCATGAAGGAGAACTCATGTTCCTTTTGCAGCCTATAAGACACCCACCTGTGGCACCTTTATCCTCTATAGGGTGGGCTTAGAAATGTATTTCTAACCTAAATTTCTGACCTACATGCTTCACACCAATGGTAAGCCTCCCGTTAACTGGTAAGAGTGAATCTTTCTTCTACTATGTAAGTTGGGATGCTCATCTGCTTTTATATCCCATGGCAAGAATTTAAAAGATGAATAAGAGAGGGAGAAGGTCGTAGAACAGGGTCATTGAGAAGGAGCAGGAGATAGGATCTAGCTAGAATTTCTAATAGAATGCTTACAAGTGGGTCGAAAGGCAGATTCAAAGCCATGCAAATGTTATTGGCTGGTTGCTGAAAAGTCATCAGAGGTTGTCCTCTAAAGCAGCAGGAAGGCACTTAGTGACACATCATGTATTCACTGTCACACTCTATCCAGACAGAGCTTACAAAAATACATGGGGTGGGGGTGGGGGTAGGGGAGAGAAATACAGGATATACATATTCAGAGATCATTCTCACAAGGACAGACAAGATTTCATCCTAGAGATAAAACTCTCTATTACCATTGACATAATTCTAGCCCATTAATAATTGCTATTCTTTTCAAGTTGGGAAAGATAAATCAACAGGCTTAATACGAAATGGATAGTGGGAACATGGGCTATCATGTTAACTGAGCGCTGTCTGGGAAATGACACTACCTCTCTGACCCCATTTTCTCCCTAAGCAAAGCAATCTTGAGCTATTAACTCCCTCCATCTCTAAAGTTAATCTATCTATAACAGACACGGTTGGTGTCCTAATTCCTTTCTCTGCTAAGATAAAATTCCATACAAAAGAAAAAAACCTCAGGGTTTGTTTCACACTTTAAGGGCATAGTTCATCCTGACTTGAAAGTCACCACGTTAGGAGCTGAAGGCAGCTGGCCACATCCCATCTACAGCCAGGGAGCAGAGACGTATGCTAGAGTTCACCCTGCTCTTACCTTTTTATTCAGTCCAAGACCCTACCCCATGGACCAATGCTACTGACACTAGTAATCTAGACAACCTCTTATAGGCATGCCCACAGGCTTGTCTCCTAGGTGATTCTATGCCCACAGGCTTGTCTCCTAGGTGATTCTAGATGATGTGAAGTTGACACCATTAGGTATCGCGGTTGATGAAAAGCTTAACGGAGATAAGAAGCATGATTAGACACGTCCTGTGGCAGAATAATTAATATTTTAACACAGATAGGCCCTTGAATAATTATGACTCTAGAAATAGCAACAGTAGAAATTGAGGAGGCAGAGATGCTAGGCAGATACCCAGAACCCCAGACCCAGATGGAGGGATCTGTCTCTCCCAAGATCCAGAGTATATTTTCTAAACATCATGCTACAGTACAATGATTCTGCAAAGCATTGAAATGATTGATAGATAAATGTGTTGAAGACAAAATGTTCTCCACAAGCTCATGTCTGGAACGCTTGTCTCCCAAGGAGATGAAGCTTTTAAGAGGCAAGACCTGATGGACAGAAACGGATCATTAGGGACAGACCTTGAAAAGACATATATGTTTCTGGTTCCAACTAGCTTTCTCTGATTCCTGTCCACACCATGCCAGGAACCTTCCCCACACGTTCCTACCCCATGCTTTTGCCACTACGATGTACCTAGACTCCGTGAAACCACGAATCAAAACAAATCTCTCCTCCCTTAAGTTTCTTCAGCCACATACTGTATCATAGCGACAAGATAAGTGATTAATGCAATGTGTAAAGTTTAATGACTTTGTTAGTGAGGCGATCTCAGAGCCTACCCTGTAGGGTCTAATAGAACTTTCAAAAAATTACATAAGTTGGTTATTGTTTCAAATCCAGTAGATATCTTGGCCTGACTCTATATGAAAGTTAAGCAGATTTCCACAAAACTGTTATCAGAAGAGTCCCCTAATCTGGATTCGGCACAGCTCTGTGACCTGATGGAACAGAGGCTTGGATCTCACCCATTAAGATGTAAAAGGCATGGAGACATTTTTATGAGCCCGCACAGAGTGGAGTGGGTGTTATTGCTATCTCCCTGGGGAATCTGTACCCAGATTTGGGCAGTGAGGCAGACGGGTCACAGTAAAAAGAGTTTCAGGTTGACAGCAGGAGACTGGTGGTGTCTATAATCTGGTTGAAAGGCTTTCCACCCTGAGCCATTGGATGATCTACCATTGGACTCTATGCAGCAGATTTAACATACGGCATAAAGAATCATCCTTAGACCCTGCACCCATATTCTTTCACAACAAAAGCTCCTTGTTGTCCTTTGCATCCTGGGACAGAGTAGAATTGCAGATGCTGGGAAGGTGGTTCTGCCTCCTGAGGAAGAGGCCCGTGTGAAGAATAAACACACTGGAGGAATCCCACAAAGAGCAGTGATTTTAACGTCTTCTAATGTCATGTTACTTCACTGTCTAAGCTGTGTGGGGATCTCTGTCAAGGAGTGTGTGTGTTGTCCCCCTCATCTGTTTTGTGATGAGAGCAGAAATGCTCAGGTGGCCTGGAGGGGTGGGGTGGGGGAGGGGACACATCAATCATCTAATGTTAGAAGTAGGAGTGGTTCATAAAAACCCTACCATATAGCCTGCTATTGAGTGACAGCTAACCTCTGTAGTCGTAATGTTCACGTAAAAGGGTTCAACCATCTCTGAGATGCTATTGTTACTATTGCATAGACTTCAGTTGTCCTTCAAACATGTTGTCTCTGTGCTAGCTAACTTCACTCACCTGGCCCAACTATTTCCCCAACCAGTCACATCTTATTACTCAATGTGTGATTTCAAGATTGCTCACTTAATGCATAACTGTTCTAATGGATACTATTTTTATTACAAATATCAGTGGTGTACATTGCTATATAATATAAGAAGAAAACTTTATATATGAAAAATGCAACCAGACGTCTAAATGTCATACCAAGTAAAACACCAAGTAAACCATGAATGGTAAGAAAAATAACCTTCTTCAGTAATGTAACACAGAGAAAGAGAGACAGAGAGACAGAGAGACAGAGAGAGAGAATAACTACACATTTGTAATATATACTATTATGAAAGTCACAATCCATCTGTGACTGTTAACATTTGAAATGTAACTAATGAAACAAAAGAACTAAACTTGTTTAATTAATTCACTTTTATATAAAGAGCTACCTAACGCTAATATGCATATTAGCTGGTAATAGTTATCCGTGTAAGTATTTTCAATCGTTGTTCTGTGTCTATTATATGTATCATAAAAGATTTATACAACCTAACACTCAACACAAAACTTTACTGACTTTAAGAGACATTTTGGTGAATCCATCGTGATTAGATACTCAGTAGATGGAGTCCTTCAAAGTCTTAAGGTGAGACCGAAACTGTACAATTAATCTGTAGTGTCAGTGCACTGACTACCCAGTGCAAAAGGCCAGTCCATCCTCTATTCTCTCTATATATAAATGTTACAACAGTTTCATCACCACTGAATTTTCCAAGTTCTAACCAGCTCCCTGGGAGTCCCAGTGAAGGTGTAGACAAAGGATTCAATCAATGTTAAACATCTAGCTATTTCTTTTAATCAACATATATCTACTGCTACTGGGCTTTATGGTTGACCAAATACCCCTGTACCCACACATACATACTGTAGCCTCAACAACTCAGTGAGATAAGTAGACTTTCATTTTATAGATGAGAAAAATGCAGCTTAGCTGAAGTGACTTAGGTGCTCAAAGTTAGACAGTTAGTGGGAGTTAACCTCAGCCTCTATTTTCCATTAATCATTCTAACAAAATATCTTAAAATTAGCATTTCCTAGGGCCCATGAAATATTAAGTTAATATATTCTCAAAACAAAACAAAAAACACATTATATAACTAAGCAAAGAAGTTTGTTTTAGAAGGTTGTCGATGCTTATCTTTAAATGTGTGACACTTGCAAAAAGTGTTTCGTGACCACAGAATAAGGGAGAACAAAATTATTCACAAACATGTTCAATTCCTATTATGCAGGACAATCTCCATGGGACCTGGGATAATTATGTGCCTCTTAAGTGAAAAATCCACATTGGTGTGTCAATAACCAGCTACAAATTTCATTCACCCAATTACTCTCCTCTCCTGGCATGCAATCAATTTGGTGCTTCGAAGTGTCATGTACTCAGACCACAGCAGCAGACACAGCTGCTCATTTTTTTGCATCTAATTTGGACTTGGATTCTCCAGCAACAGCTTCTGAGCCAAAGTCCTTGAATCAATTTGTCATCATGTAGGAGATGAACGCATCTCATTTTGACTCAGATAATGGCAGAAATCAAGAGTTTTTCCCAATGGAATTCGTGTTCCGTGAAACATCATTTGGCCTTGTAGAAAAAAGGCTAGGACCTGAAGCTATGACCCAGAGTCCAACACCACGCAGTGCCAAAAGAAGACAAAGAAGGTCTTAGAATAGTATTTCAATGAGGTGACCCTCTATAATTCAACAGCCATGGGCAGCTGTTAACAGAGTCAACTTCATGAGTGTTTTAGATTAAAATATAACCACTTTTGGTGACATGCATAACAGTAATTTCTTCTGCAGTAACTTTGAGTGGTTTATTATAAACAGCACTAGATAAGTTCGAAGACAAGCATACAATAGTTATCATGAC
Source organism: Mus minutoides (assembly GCA_902729485.2). NCBI lineage: Eukaryota > Metazoa > Chordata > Mammalia > Rodentia > Muridae > Mus > Mus minutoides. The sequence goes on from LR749571.1 coordinate 1,147,626, forward strand.
AATACTGCAGACAAATGTGACATCCTGTCAAAATTAAAGGATAAGAAAACAAGCTGGTGTGTGGTGCAACATACCTATAATCCTAGCCTTCTGGAGAATATGAGTTGAAGGTCAGCCTGAGTGAGCTACATAAGAAGATTCCATCTTTAAAAACAAAGAGAGGAGAGGAAGAGACAAAGAGACAGAGACAAGGAGACAAACAGAGAGACACAGAAACAGAAAGAGGGAATGACAGAGAAGGGGGATTTTTTTTTAAGCAATGACTAAGGAGCAGAAGGTAGTGATAGCCTGGGACAAAGATACACATCTGTTCAAAGGCAAAGGCTGGGTCACCAGCCTTCCCCCTCTCCCTCCCCCTCTCCCTCCCCCTCTCCCTCCCCCTCTGCTTGAAAGCAGAATGACCAGGCACTTTAAGAGCCTAGGAAGCCTTAGGAAGGGGACCTTTGGATAATGAGCATTCGCAGAGGCACAGTAGTGGAGACAAAGGGCACTGTGGTAAAGAAGGCTGCTTTGGGAGGGAGACTAGAAACACAAGGTAAAAAGAGGCCAGAAGCAGCTCTAGGTTCAAGTTGATTTATCCAACTGCAAAGGCTCCAGGACAGCAAGGAGGATGTTGGAGCTGAGCACCGCCATTTCCAAAGCTTGCCCCTGTTAGTAACATAGAATCCTAGTCCCACACTAAAAGTCTGGGAGTCTGCATCTTTCTTTTTTGTAGATATTTTCTTTATTTACGTTTCAAATGCTATCCTGAAAGTTCCCTATACCCTCCCTCACCCCCCGCCCTGCTCCCCTACCCACCCACTCCCATTCTTGACCCTGGCGTTCCCCTGTACTGGGGCATATAAAGTTTGCAATACCAAAGGGCCTCTCTTCCCAGTGATGGGTGACTAGGCCACCTTCTGCTACATATGCAGCTGGAGACACGAGCTCTGGGGGTACTGGTTAGTTCATATTATTGTTCTACCTATAGGGTTGCAGAACCCTTCAGCTCCTTGGGTGGTTTCTCTAGCTTCTGCGTTGGGGGCCCTGATGAGCACATAACACGTCAGGGTGGACATTTGGAAAACAGCCATCAGATCAGAAGGCCAAAGGCTGAAGTTTGGATCTGGACCTCATAAACCAAGAGATACACTTACTGTGCTGTGCCTTGATTTCCTTGTCTGGAAAAGCAATATGTTCACTCCCTGTCAAAATGCTGAGTCTGAGATTCTTATCCTCATCGACATTTATATCTTAGGACACCACGACTTGAGTGCTTGGTTAAGCAGTCCCTACACCATGCTGTTTGTGAAGAGTCAACATCAAAGCAGAAGACCCTGGTGATCAGTACTAGGCTCTCCAACCCAGAGATGTTCTGCCCCTTGGAGAGGGGCAGTATGCAGAAAGCGGGGGGGGGGGGGGGGGGGGGGGGGGGGCTTCCAGACAAGGCATTGTATTGCTGATTCTTATGCACACTGGGTGATAAGCAATGTTCCACTCACATAAGTTACTCTGTAAACTGGCAAAGTTTACTCAAATTAATATTTGAAGCCAGCGTCTGCTCCCCAAGATTAATAATTTATAGGAACCAAGCTGTGACTCCACCTGGGAGCCAGCATAAGCATATTAATACTTCAGCAAACTTCAAGGCTAATAAAGATACAGAAAGTGGTAGACGTGGATATTAAATCAAGCACCCGGAGTCTTCAACGAGGATCCAGACTCCAAAGGAATATTAACTCAGAAACCACAATCTGCAGTCTAGGTCCAGACTCAGGTGTAGACTAATGAAATTCAGTGATTCAAGCCCATGTGCCCAAGTGTGTTCTCCTCTGCATCCTCTCATGCAGCCCTCCAGGCTCTTCAACATATTCCTGAAAAGGAAGTTTGCATTTCCTTTGAAATCGGATTTTACTAGTGCATTTCTGAAGACATGGTAACATATCTCCAACTGAAGACTGGATCACCCATGGATACAGCCGGGACTGTTTATTTCACCAGGACGTGTAAAATAATTGTTTTTCTTCTGTCATCATGCTCTGTGCCCCAGGTGGAAAGGATGACACACTCTGGAAGATAGAACATGACACTGGAAATTAAAACTAAATTTTCTATTTAAGAAAATGTATACATACATCCATACATATACAGAAATGCATATGTTAAAGAAGACCAGCCTACTGGCATGCTGGACTAAAACTGTGGAGCAGCACCCCAGGACAGAGATGAGGGGGAACCTGTCTGGATAAAGGATATAGTTGGAGAATCAAGGAACAGACACTCTGTTCTCTCTAAGCCTGGTTCCCGAATTTCCAGTTTCAGGCTCAGTAGCCTGTCTATAGTTTGTTAAATGCAATATAGTTAAATGCAATAAGCAATTATATTCTTACCCCAAATCTTCTCTCCACGTAGCTTGTCTTGTGGGGTTTATACTTCCAGTGACAAAGAAAATAATGAAGTATAAACATACATTGACCTTGGTGGAGAACCTCCACCTGGCAGCAAAGCCAACTTTCCCCATCCTTCTAGTCACACAAGGATCAAGGCTGTGCCCTGGAGACTTTGTCACCCCCCTTAAAGTCTAGGGTTCTTATACTAGGGGTCAAACACAGAGCCCCACACTTGCTAGGCAAGCACTCTACCACTGAGCCACAACCCCACCCCTCCGTGTGAAATACTTAGGATGGACTCCACATCCTGTAGTTCAAGCTAGTGAATTTTGTGTCATAATAGACATTCATAACACGTTCAGTTGGTCATATAGGAAAGAGAGAGAGAAACTCCAGAGGAGTTTACATGGGGTCGCCTCTAACTACCAACCCTCAGATCCTGGGACCACCCTGGCTTCCTTGTATGCTGCAAAGGCCAGACTCCTTCATCTCCCTCCCTTCGTCTCTGTCCCCATAGTCTACCGGCACAGCTGTGCTATCTGTTAAGCAAGCTCCTAATTAGTTTTTTTCTTTTTCACTTACTGCTTTCCTTTTTAATTATTGTCTTGATTAATAGGCAAGAAAAATGTTTCATTGTAATTTTTTTTCAATTTTTGGTAGGCTTTATTTCTTTTTCTCATTTTTATTGGTTATTTTATTTATTGACATTTCAAATGTTATACCCCTTCCCAGTTTTCTCTCCACAAACACCCTATCCCCTTTTCCCTCCCCCTACTTCTATGAGGGTGTTCCCCCACCCACCCACCCACTCCCACCTCACCTCCCTAGCATTCCTTTACACTGGGACATTGAGCCTTTATAAGACCAAGGCCCTCCCCTGCCATTGCTGCCAGATAAGGCCATGCTCTGCTACGTAGGCGGCTGGAGCCATAGGTCCCTCCATATACTCTTTGGTTGGTATTTTAGTCCCTTGGAGCTCTGGGGGTGGGGGGTATGATTAGTTGATATTGTTCTTCCTATGGGGTTGCAAACCCCTTCAGCTCCTTCAGTCCTTCCCCTAACTCCTCCATTGGGGTTCCCACACTCAGTTCAATGTTTGGCTGTGTGCACCTGCATCTGTATTGGTCAGGCTCTGGCAGAGTCTCTCAGGGGACAGCTATACCAGGCTTCTGTCAGCAAGCTCTTTTCCCTGCTCACCCTCCTCTTAGACTTCTTCCATCCTTCTCGTACCCCTTCATACCTTCATGCATCTAGACATATACATTAAAATCTATATTCTGAACATGACAAAAACATGACATTTGCCTTTCCAACTCTAGGTTAGTTCATTTAATACAATCATCTCGAGTTCAGTCCATTTTTCTGAGAACGTTAAGATTTTTTTTCTAGTATCTAAGTGGACTAAAACCCCACTGAATAAGTGTACCGCGTTCTCTTCATCCATTCATCTGCGGACGGACATCTAGCTTGGTTCTATAGCTTTATCCTTGAGAATTCTGCAGCACTGAACTGCATGTGTCATTGGGTCCTCTTAAACGATGATCCTCAGAATGGAGGTAATGCGTACAATTGCCTTGGGCTTGCATGCTGTTATCTGTATTCACTTTGCAAATGCTACCTAATGCTGTAGGCCTGTTGTTAGGAGCAGTTGTATTTGTAGTCCACCTTAGGGATATCTTGCCTGTCCAGAGTGACAGTGATATGGACACAGATTTTGATGGAAGGCTGAGAAATACGTCGCCTCTCCACAGAAACACTCTTACTGTAAAAAAGAATTGAGAAACTTCCCCGATACATTCAGTGTTTCAATGTTGCTTCTAGCTGTTCAGAATTCAGAATCATGGAGACAGCCAATGGAAAAATCTCCAGAATAAAATGTCCACCTACCTATACCCTAAATTATATCAAGAAACACTCCTCTCACCCTCCTACATCTCCATTCCTCGAGGTGTACTGTCTGAGAACACACAGCCTCTAGATGCCTAAGTGCTTCATTATGGAAGCACTTTAAGGTTCAAGATAGAATCATAGAAAGGCTTTTTATGAAGAAATGACCTTGGGAGGATGCTGGAAGCCTTTTCACGTTTAAATGAGTGATATTACCATTATAATGCCTTAGTGCATTGTAATGGTAAGATCCTACATAACCTACACATGCATAAATATGTACACATGGAGAGGGGCTGTAACTGTGGGCTTTTCCATACATGCCCCAGTTCCTGAATCATAACTCTGAGGTTTATTGTTTATTTAAAATGCCTAGACTTGTTCGCTCTAGCTCATAACTTATTTAACCCGTTTATACTATTCTATGTCAGTAACATGACTAGTTACCTCTCCTCAGTTGACTTCGGACTTCCTTCAAGCCCCTGTGGGAAATGTCCCAACCTCTCACTATCTCCCAGAGCCCAATCTCTCTACAGGAATTCCCACCGTCTAGCTTCTACCTTTTGCTAATAGGCCATCAGCTTTTTATTGAAAGGTGATGCTTCCACACAATGCTAAGAGATTATCCCTACAGGGGTAAAAGGGTGTTTAAGTATTACAGCACAGATAAAACTTAACCTAGCAACAAGGAATATCTAGCTAAAAAATTGACTTGAAAAAATTCCACAAAACACTACAGAGGTTCTGTGATGGTATGTATATTCTTGCACCAGAAAGTGGCACCATTTGGAGGTGTGGCCTTGTTGGAATAGGTGTGACCTGGTTGGAGTAGGTGTGTCACTGTGGGTGTGGGTTTAATACTCTCACCCTAGGTGCCTGGATGAAGATGTGGAACTCTCAGTTCTGCCTGCACCATGCCTGCCTGGATGCTGCCGTGCTCCCACCTTGATGATAATGGACTGAACCTCTGAACCTGTGAGCCAGTCCCAATTAAATGTTGTTTTTATAAGCCTTGCCTTGGTCTCGGTGTCTGTTCAGAGCAGTAAAACCCTCACTAAGACAGGTCCCTTCTCCAAAGTCATGCATGTAATACAAAAGAATGTGTATCTACTCCTTTGTCCTTTCAGCCCAGAATAAGTGTTTATCTAAAGAAGTGTGCAAAGGGACATTTTCCCCTAAGAATTTACTCTAGAGCAAAGGACATAATGTTATTCTACTGAACAGTTTACAATAGCATTATATTTAACAACACATTAAAATAATTAGTAGAGACATCGTCTACTGCAGCTGAGAGTTGGCCAGGCATCACCTGAAAAGCAAGAAATCTAATCTAGATTCTGAAGCTTCAGTCATACACCCAGGGTTAAAGACCCTGGCAGAGCCTGGCTGCCATGACTCCCATCAGCTTGGAGGTTTTCAGGGAATCGAGATCATCATAAGCCTGGATAGTTGACCCCAGTGTTCCCAGCAACTGTGTTACACCATGCAGATTTTCCAAAGAGTTGATTTCTTGGCTTCAGAGCTGTGCACAAGCTCCTTTGGGCTTTTTTTTTTTTTTTTTTTTTTTTTTTTTCATGAGGAAAACATTGTTGGGAAAGGAGCCTGAGGACCAGCCACTGGAAAGTGCACTCAATACCACTTTGGTTGAGATAATTGCTCCATTTTTTTTTAAATTGTAGGCTTCTGAGGTGACCGCAAGCAACATTTGTGACAGACATTTGACACTGTGAAACTTTGCCATGTGTTAGTGAGTTTTTTCATAAACCCCTTTCCCCCCACCCCACCCCCAAACACTGGTTTATTGACTAACAGGGGAAGATGATCTAAACCCACTAGAATATGTTGGCCAAGTCCTCCCTTCTGCTGCAACGCACATTTATATAGACACCAAGATTGACCACTGTATAATCCTATAGATTGCACCTGAACAAGCAGAAGTTCTGTCTATTGTACAGAGTGACAAAGTGACAACTTAGCAGCTCATTTGCATGGTGTTGGCACACATGCAGACTCCTCATTCATGCTGAACTGAAAGAAAGGACCTCCCAGCTCTAGTCAGTAGCTACAAGGCTACTCAACCCCAGAGCCAGATGCTCTCCACTGCCCTTTCTGTCCCTAGCAAGTTCTGTTCAGAAGGAAACTTGCAATGTGACAGTGTAGAAGCAACACACCCATCAAGTAGAGACACAGACCAGAAAAAAAAAAAAAAAAAAGATGGCCTCCAAGGCACTTTGCCTGACCGTGGCTGCCAGGACACTATGTTATAATTTAGCATGACAAGGATATAATTGGGACAACTAGGTAGAGAGCTCTGGAACACTGCCACTCTCTAGTACTCTCTGGGCTGTGGATCCAGGCAGCTGGCAAAACCTCACCAGCAGCATGCAAAGCTGTTCCCTGTAGGCCTTTTCCACAGTTCCAGGATTCTTGAAGAGCTGACTTCTTAAGTGGGTCTCTGCACTATAAGAAAGGCGCCTGTTTCCTGACTTTCTCTAGCACCCTACTTTCTATTTTAAATGTCGCACCTCAAAGGAATAGTAACGGGAATCGGAATGATTTCAGTTCTACCCTTTCTTGCTTGGGGACACTAGGCGACTGTTTTTGCCTTAGTTAGTTCTATTGCATAAAAATATAATACTAGGCAAAGCCTTGTGTCCTTGAGAAGACTCAATAACACAATGGAGGTGAAAATGCCGTGTCTCCCAAATGCTTTGCCCTAAGTGAGAGTCATGGCCACACATGATGTCTTAAGCAGTCAGTCACACATGTTAGACTATGAGATTCTGTGTTAGGTACTTTGCATCACTATGGCAAACACCTGGGATAATAAATTTATAAACAGAAATGGTTTGTTTTGGTGGGTCCTATCCATGAACTATTTTGCTCATCTATATTTGTTAATTGGTTAGTTTGTTTGTTTGTTTGTTTGTTTGTTTTGAAGATGTGGTAAGGATCATAGGGTGACAGGGCAGAACTAGTCACCTCATGGCAAAGGAACAAAAGATGAAATGAGTGTGTCTATAACCCCCTTTGATAACATCCCCCTCTAATGATCTAAAAACCTCCCACTAGGCTCTTCCTCTTAAAGGTTCATCACCGCACAAAAGCATATCCAAGAAGACCAAACTGCTAATTCATTGGCTTTGGGGACACATTTATGACCCAGACTATAGCAAATTTCAAAACTGTGTGCAGAGGATTCCCCACCCTTTAAGTTAGTGTATATGCTAATAGAAAAGAAGACACAACATGTGCAAAGACAGTATATTAAAAATAGAACATCTAAAACATATGTATAGGGTAAACTCCATGGGGATTTTACAGGAGGAAGAACAGAGACATCAAGCTGGGATATCAAGAAAGGAGGAATTCTAGCAGAAGCCCAAAGGCTAAGATGAGCTTCGATGAGATAAGAATATATCACAGATGGAGCCAAGCTTCAGAATAAAGTGCCCCCGAATAAAACAAGGCACTCAGGAAAACTTGAGGCTTTTCATGCTGTGGCAGTTTGAATAAGAATGCCCCCCCCCCATAGGCTCCTATGTTTGGATACTTGGTTCTCAGAAGGTGGAACTGTTTGGGAAGGATTAGAAGGTATGGCCTTGTTGGAAGAGATGTGTTACTGGAGGTAGGATTTGAGGTTTCAAAAGACTTATGACATTCCGATTTTCATTCATTCATTCTCTCTCTCTCTCTCTCTCTCTCTCTCTCTCTCTCTCTCTCTCCCTCAAGATGTTACTTCTCATCAGCTTCTCCAGCCACCTGCCACCATGTCTTGCTCCCCCGTCATAGATTCTAACCCTCTGAACCTATAAATCCAGGAAACACTTTTTTTTGCTCATGATGTTTTGTCACAGCAACAGTGAAGTAACTAAGACACGGGTTCATTTATAACTGAGCAACCATTAAAACTTAAGATTCTAGAACAGAGAGAGAAGAAAGCTTCTCTGTACGACTCCTGCACAATGGCGTCTTTGCTTTGGGATAGAAAGTGCAACCATGATTCTCTAACTCCAGAAACAGAGCAGACAGCAAGGAAAATAAAGGTAAAAAAATAAATAAATAAAACATGCAGAGAGAGAACCATCTGTGTTTTCTGGGTTAGCCTTTCTTCCAATGTGTAATTATGACTCCAAGAGCTGGGATGACAGTCCAGGTCAAGCAATAACCCACAGAGGAGGAAATCAGCATCCAGACATTAGGCTGCACTTGCATAGTGTTTTTCTCTTACAGGAGGTTTGTGTTGCCAACTAAAAGCTAGATACTTCCTCAATACATCTTAATTTGATAGGAGACATCAAATTCACAAATGTTCGCCAAAGTCTAAAGCAGTGCCAACCACCCCATCCCTAGAATAAAACACAAGACTATATTATTTTCATTTTGTAGGAAACACTGAAAGTTCAGGGCTGGAAAATTGTGTGTGGGCTGATGCCTGATGGTGCAGCCAGTTATTATGTAGTGACTCACAATAAATTTCCAGAGCTACCACACCTCAAAGCTAAACTCACTCAAACCAAACAGTAAACTATTAGCAGGGATATTTTTGTAACCATAATTTCTAACCTTTTAAATATTATTTTAAAAGACATGCAACATGGCCAGTTTTGTAAAAGCCGTAGCCTTTTCTTTTATAGTGTCCATGATTTAGAATATTCATTTCTCAAAAGAAAATAAAAACTGAAAACATGCTCTGGGAGTGTTTTAAGGAATATTTTTTTAGCTGACCAAATAGCATAATGGTGCAGCAGTAACTCTGTCCTGCCTGGCAGCCTCAGCCCCTCACCACAGGGAAAACTCAGAGGACTCCTGTGACCATGGCAGCATCTGCCCCAGGTACCATAAAGGAAGTCTCTTCACAGAAGACCATGCAGATGCTAGCTTGACACAGGAAGTGCTGCTGGTGGCAGACACCAGGTTCTAAGAAAGACTGTAAAATAGGCTGCTAAGCATTTCCCTGACCCGGAACAAAGCAACTGACATACCATGCATAGATCAACTAAGGCCCTCCAACTCCATGCCTGACACCAGGTTTGGGTACCTGCAGTGACACACCACCACGTATCTGCAAAGATACACAATGCAATTGCGTCTGTGCCCCAAGAACCCTGTTTAAATGGATATTCTAAGAACATCTGAACAGAGTCCTGAGAGACTCAGCCTGGAGATCTCATGAGCATCAGACTAGACAGGCTTCTCTCATTTCTGCTTAGCCGCCGTGAGGCATGCTGTTGGATCTGTGAGGCACATGCTTGCATGAGCTACTGTGCTAGGTGCTTAGACTCTGCGTTTCTGAGCTTGGAGCATCACACAGACATATTATTCAAATGGAGTGGGTGAAATGAATAATTTACAGTGTGTGTTTTGCTGTCCCCTTTGTTCCCATCTCTCAAAGGTCTCAGATGTGTCATAAAAGACATTCCTAGAGTGACATCCTTCCATTCTTTTCTAAGCATAGAATTAATGAAGCGAATGAGTGTTGTGAAACCGTCCAAAACTCCCCACTGGGGTGGGGGATGGGTGCCAACAAAGGCCAGCCAAATGAGCTAGCTGCTCAGGTGGGGCAGAGGCCAGCAACAGGAGACAGAAGAGAATACTGGCACACTGCAGACAGAGTGTGGAGTTTTTCTTATGCAAACCTAACCTCAGCTCTCAAAAAGGGAATCGGATGCAAAGAGCTGCAGGGCACAGAGGAGTCAGGGCAGTGAGGGGAGAGCCATGTCTGCCCTCTGCCCAGGTTTGTTTGCCTTAAACTGAACAGCAAATAGGAACTAATGGCTTCCCTGGTTGTTTGGGGATTAAAAGCCAAGGGCGGCAGAGGAAATGGGTTGTGCACTGTAATAAAATAGGCAGAAGGTACAGCCTCACAGGCAGTCACATCTCCCTCCTGAGCAGAGAGATACAGATCCTGTTCTCACAGGGCTCCAGGTGCCCTTCCTGCTTCAATGTCAGTGGTGGCTCTGCATACTGGGCCCTCCTTGTAGTGGGAAATCCCATCACCTCTCTGTAGGATTTCTCTTACTCTAGCACTTTCTGTTCCAGCCAGGTCAGGACCAGAGGTCTGGAGTCTCCCTACAATCCATCCATGCCTTGCTCGCCCATCTCAAGGACAGCGTCTAGCTAATAAAACACCACCTCCCTGTCACTGGCTGTCCTGTCCTCTTAAGGTTCCCATGTTCTGCTCCCTAAAGATAGTTGTCGTGACACCCATAGTAGGACTTCGGGCTCCCCTTGGATTGTGACTTATGAAAAAGAACAAAGTCCTGGTCTTCAATCAGTCCTCCTCTTTTCTCCTAGTTGGTTTTATATGCTAGCCGCATGTGCCGTGCCCAGCTTTACCGCTTTGTGGGCCCTGACGAAGAACATCCACTACTGTTGATGGAAGATGACACACTTAGAAGATCTCTACCCTGTCACTCCTAGAAAACCTACCTGTTCCACAGACACCCACCCCCTACTACGCAGAGACATTCTCCTTTATCTTCTTTGTAGAATCTTGAGGCCACTTAGGATCTTCTGGCTTCTGAGTTCTTTCTTTCCCACGGCAAGAACGAGGCTGGCGATGACTTAGCCTGGAGCAGGATCTCTTACCTTCTCAATCAGCCTCACTGTGGAGAAGGTACTTTGGCTTCCTGAGCAAAGTGATTGGAGGGGAGGCACTCTTAAGTGAGAGAGCGGGCTGTACATCAGGTGTCCTCAGAGACATCCGCTGCTGCTGCTGGCCCTTTCTGCAAAAGGCACATAATAATAATTCCCCTTCCTAGATGGCTCCTGAGCCAAAAGTTACCCTGCTTTGTGGTCTCCCTAGGCAACAAAAAGGCCAGTGCCTGTCCATTAAATTTCATGAACAGCTGAGAATGTCTAAAAATCAGACATACATAAGTAGGTGGGGTGAATGTGTGTCAGATGAGCAGATTTCATCAACATCTGAGAAATGACTTTGAACCCCCAAACCCTACACATAAGGGCTGATATATTTTCAATCTCAAGTTAGTATAAACTAAGAAAGAAATCTGTGGGTTTGCATACCTGTGTGCCTTTGATCTCTAGCCCCGCTGGCTCTAAGGTCTCAGTGTCTTCAGAGCTCTGCTCTGGCTCCACCTGGTGGACAGGTGCTCTTCAACTGCAGGACCATTCATTGTCAGCTTGAATCCCAGTACAATGAGAGCATTTTCCAATCATACCACCCAAAACATCTCAGGAGTCTGCTTGCTCAATAAGCTTGTCTCTAAACCACTTGGTTAAGTAGGCTCTTACAAGGCAGAACTGACTTTGCTCTGATTATAGAAAATATTCTCCACAAAAGAGATATATTGGTCAGGCAAGAACATCCATGTCACCCAGCATCAACTGTGTACCAGATGTGCAAAACTCACAGCAAGCTGGGACGCCCAGAGCACACAAACAGGGATCTCTGAATCCCACTTGCTGCCAACAAAAGACAAAGGAAAGGCTGGGACAGTGCATTAGAGAGATGAAGTATAACAAGGTATATTTCTTTCTTCCTATAGCAGGCCGAGGCTCTTTCGGCCAGCTAGAGTTAAATTCATGTAACCATAGACTTCGCTGCAATCATCAGAATAATGCTATGACTCAACAAGATAAATGCGCACAGAACACACAGAAGAGTCAAAAGTTACAGCGAAGTTAGATTGTAATCAGACCCTGTAGTTCTGGCCACCCACTGACAACGTTTCCTGCCGCTGCGAGCACATCTCTAACGTATTCTCCTCCACAGAAGATCCTCCTCTACAGACTCCATGTGACCGGGGCTTCACACAGATGTGTCCTTTGGGCAGCAATCAGTACAGCTCCTGTCTCCCACTGAGCCCGAATACCAAAGAGAAACACTGACCCATAGGCTCAAAAACTCCAAACTGAGGGTATGCTATCATCTGATGAGCCACAGCGCAGCACTCATTCTAGCCACGGAGGCTCCCCTCACTAAGATCAGCCATCTCTCTATGAAGAAGGGCACTTGAACACCCTGACCCTTTGCAAGGAAGCAGGGCATTCTGGGAAGGCCTCCCTGTCAGAGAAGGGCTCCAGTGCAGACACTTGAACACCCTGACGCTCTGCGGGGAAGCAAGGCATTCTGGGAAGGCCTCCCTGAAAGGGCTTTCCTAGGCTTTGTGGGGACTAGGTTCTCTTGACCTGGCACCTTGGTGTCTCCATCCCTGTCTTGGGTCTTGAGAACAGTAAGCCTACCCATGTGACTGGCATGGCATCACAAAGATGCCTTTAGAAATTTCCAGGAGACTCACAGGCCAGCACTGAGGTATAGAATAGTTCTGTATGTATTTAAAATAATCTCACACTGAAGAAAAAAAATCAGACTATCATTTCCACAGAAGAGAAACATGGGAGTAGACAAAGTTGAAGCCATGGTTTTCTGGCTAAGAAAACAGGAATTGCTAAGATTGCTTCTCTGCTGTAACCAGCAGCAAATGTTTCCAGGCACGCATGGCCGCAGACCTGAGTAGAGCTCACCCCCGGAAACCAGCCGGAGATGCCAGGCTGGCGTCTTTCTATAAAAGCCACGAGTGATCAGTGAGGAAGAAACGTGCGCAGCTCCACAACACCATCCACCAACTCAGTGGTCGCCAGAGCTGGAAGACTCGGTCACCAACATTCAACCTGGTCAGGGAACAGAGTCCCTGAGAGCTGAGTGCAGGGAGTGTCAAAACCACTGACGGGGGAAGAAAAGCAGCGGGCAAGGGAGTAGAGGGAGCAAAACCAGACACAGGTGGCAGCTACCAAGCCACGTTTCTTCTGCTTTAGGAGGAGAGGGGTGCCTCACCTAAGACAGCTCTGCGATAAGGCTTAGAGGCAGGCAGGCGGGCGTTTAAAGGACGCCCACAAGGACATACTAAAACAGCTAGAGAAAACTGAGCCTTCTAGTCTTCTTCAGGAAGTTCAGCAGTTTTACAATGAGTCAGCAACAGACAGGCAGTGGTTAAAAGTGAAGATACGGATCTAATTGCGCACACACACAAAAGATAGAAAAGAAAAAAGGAAGAAAGAAGAAAGAAGAGGAAAGGAAAGGAAAGGAAAGGAAAGGAAAGGAAAGGAAAGGAAAGGAAAGGAAAGGAAAGGAAAGGAAAGGAAAGGAAAGGAAAGTTAGAGACTCAATTCATCATCACCAATGCTTAAAGTCTGAACAGAAGAGTTCCTTAGACACATAAAAGTTAGGAAGGACTCTTGTCACCTACATCACTAACGCTGTGTGCTCCAGACCAATGAGAGACACTGTCTCAGATAGCAAGGTGACAGACGGTGCCTAACAAATGACATTTGAGGCTGGCCTTGGGCCTTGGCATGCAGGCTCCCACACACACCTTTGCTTGTGCAACTATACCCGCATGCTCACCCACACGATCAAACACAAGTCAAGAATCACCAGGTCCCAACATTCACAGTCTCGTGCAGCTGGCTGACTCCAGGACAGTTTCCAATCTCCAGGCCCTGACTTTTCTGCTCTTGTTCGGAGGATTTTCTTTTCTCTTCAAAGAAATAGATGTGTCCTCCTCTATCTTGGAGCAAAGAGGGGAGCCAGTCTTTCTCTTTTGATATGCAGAGAAGTCTGCTTTGGCTGGACTCCTTCCGTGTGCCAGGCGCTGGGCTAAGGGGTTGGCACAGATTCATTTTTCTCCTTTTTAGTGGGTCCTCTTTGGTGAAAGAACTCATCTGGCGGAAGTTTGCAAATGGCGGCTTCTTCTCAGCAAACGGTAAACAGGAACACACCAGAGACCCCTGTCCAAACAGTTCAGCTGGAGGCCCAGGGAGCATAGGGTAGCAACATCTCCTGGATCTGAGACCAGGAAACAAATTTTGGAATTTCCCATAAATGTTAACCACTTTTGAGTGTAAGGACCTTGTGCTCAAGGAAATAGACAGGAGTGGGGGTGGGGTGGGGGGACAGTACGAGGGAGAGAAGGGGAGAAATGAGAAATTGTAGGAGTCTTTGGGAACACTGGTGGCCCTTGGCACTTGGACCAGAAAAGCACAGTCACCACAGGAAATGCTTCCTGGGACTCAAACAGCCTCCCTTCCTGGTGAAGAAGACAGCTGACACCTGGCTTCAATAAAGAGCCTGCAAACTCAGCCTTGCTCTCACAACGGACAGAAAATATTGGACTCTTTAAAGCCCAATAGGTGCCTTTGGCTCTCAGCCTCTGGAGTTACAATCTGTATTTTCTGTGGCAGTGCATTTATTTATGCTTTGTCCATTAAAACGGTGGGGAGGGGGGTGGGGAGAGACTGCTATTTAAGATGCTCCACTTGAAATGCTCTTTTCCAAAGAGCAGAAGGCCCAGAAAGGCCCATTGATCATCTGCTGCCCCTTACTATCCAGCATATTGATTTTCAAGGGACTTTCATGTTCGACAACTAGCGATGCCTCTCCCCACCCCTTTGACCTTCTGCTAAGATAGGGCCCTGGGTTAGTGCGTCTTTTACAGTCTCTAGCATCAATACCATTTGTGTATTATCCTATTCATTGTCTGGACTTAAGCAAAAGCTGTTGCCTGGCCATTTATACTCAACTGAACTTTATGATTAACTGGCAAACATCTGTCTAATAATGCAGCTAATTGAAGGCTTCAAGAGACAACTGTGTCTTGAAATTTGTCCCAAATTTCAGTGTTTCTGCCTGTCTCCGAAGCTCCCTAGAGCAGCAGATATGACCTCCAGCTGTCTTCCTCACTAACGGAAGAAACCAGAGAAGGCCTTTTTCCACATACCATCACATTTTCTGAAACCACTTCCTCTCCCTACTCCCCTTGACCTCTGCTGAGCAGTTGGCTGCATTAACCACAGCGTTCTTGACACTTTCCCTGTGTGCAGGTGAAGGGCAAAGATTCTGGTCACCCTGGATATGAACTGAGCCCAGTGCTTTCTTAGTTGAGGGAATTGCTTAGAAACTGAGTCTGTCTGTTCCCACTTCTGCAAAAGGAGAACTAAAAGCCTCACTTCATAGGGGTCCTGCAGGAAACTAAGTTAAGCACTCACAGTGCATTTAAAAGACAAAGACCAGATTAGCCTCTCCTGCTTTGTGTTTCCATCTCTTCTTGTTCTCTGCTAAATACTAACAATTGAATTCCATGGTCCATTCCTTGCCTGAACAATGAATCCCTGTTCACACCCATCTCTCTCTACTGACCTACACACACTCTTCATAGTTCACACTCATAGGCAACATGAAGGTGTGCCTTTGCCTCCGTGTCTAGGCCTATAAAACACATTCACACTCCCAGCAGTTTGTTTTATATAGGCCTAGAAACTGAGGCAAAGCCTCACTCTAGAAGCACCAAAGGCAAACTGAGAGAGGACTTCCCAACCTCCATAAGTCATCTTGGTCTCCATTTTCTTTTTCCAAGAATACCTGGTGTTCAGAGACAGGTGGATAGGAAGAAAGACCTCACCTCACTTACCTGTTTGCTCCTATATACCAGGGAAGCTCTTGTAGTAGCAAACACAGGGAACTGGGTTGAAAATAAATCAACACAAAAGCAAAAAATATGGAAGAGTCAAAGCCAACCCCTAAGGATTTCATAAATGTCCCCTAGTGCTGCCTCCGCTAGAAGACTGTGTATTTACAAATTTTTATCTCTTCTCCCAGTTGGTTAGTGTTTCTCAATGACCTTTAATTAACTCATCCACATGCCCCTCCCAAGTGCCAAGGAGGCTCCTGAGCAAAGAGCTGTCCTTCCCTGCTGGCCACCAGAAGATCACGCTTGTTAGGGAAGGAGCTACTGGGGATGTGGGTACTGATCAGATTCTGTTTCCAGGTCTGGGCTGTGGTTACACATGTGTGCTTGCTCAGCCCTAGTTCATCAAAGATAAACACTGGGGATTAGTACAGTTTTCTTTTGCAAATTGTGCTTCAATTTGTTTAAGTTTATATTTACAATATATGTTCCTTCCTTGGATTTTTGTCCAGCAACCCTTCATTATTACAGCCTGGTTTTGTTTCGAACCCATAATGTTTGGCAAGAAGGTAAGAAATACCATGATATTCTCATTTATAACTTGCTCTTCTTCTCCCTTCCCCTTCCCTTCAATCTTCTCACTCTCATTGAATTCCAGGCAAATAACCAAGAATAGAATTGGTATGAATTACAAATTATCTCTGTCACTGACTTGCCATGACATGAGGCAAAAATTACTTATCTATCTTCCACATCTATAAAGTAAGGCTAATAGTACTTATCTAACCTATCAAGAGGATTTAATGATCATAAGCAAAGTGATCATTGGCTGGGTCTTGTGTTTTATTTCTAATTTTCTATTGGTCACTTTCCCCAAGCAGAGATTTACATTAGGGATTGACTTAGTTGATTTTCTATTGTTCTAATAAGAACCACAACCAAGGTAACTTATAAAAGAAAGCATTTAATTTGGGGCTCATGGTTTCAAAGGGTTAGAGTCTATAACCATCTTGGTGTGAGGAGCATGGCAGCAGGCAGGCAGGCATGGTGCTGGAGCAGTAGCTGAGAGCTCATATCTCAATCCACAAGCATGAGGCAGAGAACACCATGGGATTTTTGAAACCTCAAAGTCCACCCCCTCCACACCTCTTCCAACAAGGCCACACCTCCTAATCCTTCCCAAACAGTTCCATGAACTGAGGCCAAGCATTCAAATACATTGACCTATAGGGGTCATTCTTATTCAAACCAGTACAGGAAGAGAGCAGCATTCAAACAAGATTCATGAAGATGGATAGATCTCTTGATGCCAGCCTCTCTAATTCATCTGGTTCCCTTCTCCCACTCAAACTCCTCTGGCCTCCTGGCATGCTTCAATCTACTCTGTTGGGAAATTATCCAACTCCTCCTTGGCTAACCTTCCTCTGAACTGTGCATGCTCACTGACTCGTTGAAAACCAAACTTTGGGGCTTCTTCCTGCTCTGAAACTCTCAAGCTGTGCTGTCTCCACCTACAGTCACAGAAGCCAGAGACATGTGCTATCATTGGGCCCAAATGACATAAACAAGGAGTCTGAACAGAGCCATTCCCTTCTTGTACCACTTGTGTTGGAGATTCTGTCTTCTTGTCCTTTATTCCTCCTGGCCTCCTTCCTGAGAGGAATAGACTCAGGGACATTTTCCTTTCTTGTACCATCTCCCTCCACCCAGAGAAATAAGCTTCTGCAGCCAGTCACTTGCATTTGCTGCCTGAATGAATATCTACATCTTTGCCCAACTGTGTTTCTCCTATCAAGGCACCTCTGTGGGGTATTTAAATCTGCCAGTTTTCACACTACAGAATGGAGTATGGCAAGTTCCTTTCTTCTCTGGGAAGTCTCAAATATCCACGGACTGATGAAAAATTATTTGAAAGGATATCCTTTCAGTGATCTTTTCTGTAGGTGGACATTCTGATTCAAAAGCAATTTCTGTTTGTTTGTTTGTTTGTTTGAGTAGTCACCATGTGCTGCCCTTCTGACTTAGCCTTAATCAACAAGCTAATTGTTACTCCAGTTTCTCAGACGATGACTCCAGAAACCTAAGCTATGAAGACCATCTTATTTAGTCCATGTTACTGTTGGGACTAGAACACGGGCTTACAATCTTTCTTAGTGGCTTATAAATAGTGTCAATAGGAGACCTGTCTGTACCATCTACTATTGGTAGCTCATCTGGCCAGGGTAGCCCTGGAATATGGCCCAAACGTTCTCACCAGACCCTCCTTCATCCATTGCTTATGCTGTTCTAGATGTACTTAGGAAATGTTTAAACCCTCTCATTTAGTAAACACTTACTGAGGACCTATGAAAGTGTCAGCCACACGATGGCTAACAAGCGAGATAAGTCCCTGATCATATGTCTTCATTCCTTTTCCTGGTTCCCTCTCTTTAAACATCTTGCCCTTCTTGCCATCCTCCAAAGCCAGAAAACCCCTACTGACCTGACCCATGGGAACCTAGCTCACATACATACATACCTCCTCATCATTACTATCTACAACTCCCTAAATATGGCATTGTAGACCTTTAGCAACTGGCTGGATGGTCAGCATAGGAATGCCAGCTGTGACCTACCAGTCCACCCATGTATCCAACTTGAACTTCTGCCCTGACTGACCAGGAACAGATAACCCCCCACCAGTGAGGATCCTCATTGTGTTACAAACACAGAAGCACTGTTCTTTCCCCCTAAGGGTCTGGTCCTTTTCAGACCCTCCAACTACATTTACATCTACCAACATACATGGTTGTGATGGGGTGCTTTTGATATAAAAAGAATCTTTTCTTAGTTATTCAGAAGTCTCAGAATACAGCCAAACCTTAATAGAAATTCAGCAAATCTCTGGGGTGTGAATGAGTCAGGTTAACATGCAGTCTGGCCTTCATCTCACATACTTTCTTAAACACCATCCAGATTCAAGTCAAGAGCCTCCTACTTTAAGACTCAAGAGTCATTTAATATTGCTAGTGACATTTCCCTTATTTTTGAAGTTTCCTTTTAATTGGTTTTTATTGGATTTTTGTGCTTTATTTTGGTTTATTTTATTTTATGTGCATTAGTGTTTTGCCTGCATGCATGTCTGTGTGAGGGTGACAGATCTTGATTTTATAGACAATTGTAAGCTGCCATGTGGGTGCTGGGATTTGAACCTGGGTCCTCTGGAAGAATAGTCAGTTCTTTTTAACTGCTGAGCCATGTTTCCAGACCCTTTAAATTATTACATTTGGTGTGTGTGTGTGTGTGTGTGTGTGTGTGTGTGTGTGTGTGTGTATGAGAGAGAGAGAGAGAGAGAGAGAGAGAGAGACATGTATATACTACAGCCCATGTATGGAGATTAGAGGACAATTTGTGGGGGTCAGTTCTCTCCTTCTGCCATGTATAGCATAAATATAAGTTTTTATTTTCTAAATATTTACTTTATTTTAAATTATTATGTATGTGAATATGAGTCCAGTGTTCACAGAAACCAAAGGAAGGATTCAGATTCCCTAGAGCTGGAGTTACATGCAGTTTGAGCCACCTAATATGGGTGCTGGGAACTGAACTCAGGTCCTCTGGAAAAAAACAGTGTGTGCTCTTACCTGCTCAGTCATCTCTCCAGCTGCATTGTGATATTGTGATATTTTATGTTTCAATTTTTAAGCAATGAAGTTTACCTAAGGTATTCATTGCCTCACATATTTGGGATATTTTATAGTAAAAATATATAAATGTATGTTTGTAGCAATTTTGAAATATATAATAAATTATGATCTATGGCCAGCATGCTACGCAACAAATCTCTCAAAAGTATTTTTTCTTTTAGATATTATTTTTTCTTGCTCTAACCCTCCAAAGATGCCTTTATATATCTCTAATTATCTTTGTTTTCCTGGTTTCTAACTTATAACATGACAGTACTGTTATTGGCTGAATTATATCCTTCCTAAAGCCATAAAGCTTTAATGGCCAGTACCTTAGAATGTCACTGTATCTGGAGGTGATGCCTTTGAAGAAGTCATTGTATTGAAATAAAGTTATGTGGGTCATCCCTATCCCACTACAACTCATGTCCTTGTAAGAAGAAGTAAGGGCATAGATATTAACAGCAGGAAGATAATGTAAACACTCTCAGATAAGACAACCATGTGTGAGCCAAGGAGAGAGGTCTAGCAAGAGACCAACCCCCTCTGACATCTTAACCTCAGACTTCCAGGCTCCAGATTGAAAAATAAATAAATAGATTTCTATCACAATAGCCAGCCTGGCTGTGACACTTTGTTACAACAGCCCTAGTGAATGAAGTATCAATCTCCCTCTCGGTGAACAGTTGCTATAACAAATAACACAGACTTTCATTGTGTGTGCACTAACTCCAAGTAAAATGGAAACTTGATGTTAATGGATATCACATTTATTCTTGAGACTCCCATAAAGCTAAACACCATGTATGTACCTAATAGATACTCACCAACATTTAGAACCCATGCCATGACATGGCAGAACATAGAAATATTCTTTATCTTCACTTATGCCAGGGTTTCTGAACCTGAGTACTTGTCCTACTTAGGGGTTTTGTTTGTTTGTTTGTTTGTTTGTTTGTTTTGCTATAATGAAAGCCCAAGACCAAAAGCAAGTTAGGGAGGAAAGGCTTATTTAATTTATACTGAACATCATAGTTCATCACTGAAGGGAATCAGGACAGGAACTCACGCAGGGCTGGAACCTAGAGGCAAGAGCTGATACAGAGGCCATGCATGGATGCTGCTTACTGGCTTGTTTCCCATGATTTGTTCAGTCTGCTTTTATATAGAACCCAAAACCCCCAGACCAGGGATGGCCCCACCCACCATGGGCTGGGTCCTCTTCATCAATCACTAATTAAGAAAATACCCTTCAGCCAGATCTTATAGAAGCATTTTCTCATTTGAGATTCCTTCCTTTCAGATGACTCTAGCTTTTGTTGAGTTGACATGAAACTAGCCAGCCCAGCACTCGATCAGGCACTAGATTATTCCTTGAGGAGGGATTTTCTGACCACTGCAGGATGCTCACTGTACCCTACCCGCTAGATGCCAGTAGTAGTCACCCGTGTAATTATCTTCATGTCAGCCATAGTGTTCCCAGACATTGTCAAGCATCCCCAAGGATTCAAGCCATGCCTGGCTAAGAAGCTTTATGCTGTGGTCTTATCTTCTCCTCTGCTTCTCATAGTCATCTATATCTTTTCCTGGTAATTTATTTCAATTATCATGCAATTTTGAAGATTCCTTAAAGACTTATGAATTCAGTCATGAGAGGGACCACAGAAAATGGGTCCCAGTGATGGAGGAATTATCTGGTGTGCCTTGGCATTTGATCTGGTGAGATTATTTTGTCAAATGTGCCTGTCGTAAGAATAGTTTCTTGATTGAGACGATTCCAAAGAAAAGGCTAAAAATGTCAGGACTGTGGTTTCTGCTAAGCCAGCAGCCAAGCCTCTAGTCTCAAGATTTTACCTTCTGGCCACTGATCATCGTCTAGGGTCAACACAGACAAGAAGTTATATCCCTCGCTAGGATGGACTATTTTAAGTGAATTCATGGTTTCGTGTCATATCTTAGTAGACACATTCCCACATCACAAAACCCACCAGCGAAATTGTCACCAATTAGCATGCTCCTTAACAACCCCATGAAAGAAAGTAGTGGCTAAGAGAGCTGGCTCCCCTAAACAGCAGTCTCCCCTTTGGAGCTGGCCTGGCACCCGGGTGCTGAGAATAGACATAACCAGACTCTGTGGCCTTGTAACTCACTAAACCCTTTACTTTTGCAAAGCTATCTCAGGATTTTAGGGCTGCCTTTCAGAGTCCATCGAGGGATGATGAGGTCTCCTATATAGGAAGTTAAAATGAAGAGGCTGAGGGTATAGCATATCTGTGATGTCCGGAGTCCCATGAGGTAGACCCACTGGATCCAGTCTGATGCAGCCTAGTATATGCTGGTGGCTCCAGGACGTCTACCATAGGCACAGAGGGGAAAGGAAAAGTCTGGAAAGATGTGAGCCTGGAGCCATATCAGGGACAGCCACCATAACCAAAACTAAGGCGTCTGGATTAATCTTGCACTCACCAATACTAGACTATTCAGCCTATACTATACTACATCAGGCTAGATCCTGCAGATCTACAGCACAGGACTCAGGACTTCACAGAGATGCAGCATTGGGAAGAAGCTGTACCTTCAGCATCCTCATTTTAACATTCTATATAGGAGATCTCAGCATCCCTTGATGGACTCTTAAAGGCAGTCCTAAAATCCTGCCTTAAGAAGTAATTTTGTATAACCACTTTGGAAATCAATCAGGTGGTTTCTCAGAAAATCGGGGAAAGTTCTTCCTCAAGACCCAGCTATATATACCACTTCTGGGCATATACCCAAAAGATGCTCCACTATCCCACAAGGACAATTGCTCAACTATGTTCATAGCAGCTTTATTTGTAATAGCCAGAAACTGCAAACAACCCAGATGTCCCTCAATAGAGGAATGGATGAAGAAATCATGGCACATTTACACACAGGAATTAAACACTCAGCTATTAAAAACAAGGACATCGTGAATTTCACAGGCAAACAGATAGCACTAGAAAATATCCTGAATGAGGTAACCCAGATCCAAAAAGATTTGTGTGGGTATGTACTCAGATATAAGTAGTTATTAGCCAAAAAGTACAGGATAACCATGTGTTTTAGTTAGGGTTTTACTGCTGTGAACAGACACCATGACCAAGGCAAGTTTTATAAAAAAAAAAAATCAACATTTAATTGGGGCTGGCTTGCAGGTTCAGAGATTCAGTCCATTATCATCAGGGCAGGAACATGGCAGTATCCAGGCAGGAATGGCACAGGCAGAGCTGAGAGTCCTACTCCTTCATCTGAAGGCTGCTAGTGGAAAACTGACTTCCAGGCACCTAGGGGGAGAGTATTAAACCCTCACCCACAGTGACACACCTACTCCAACCAGGTGCCACTCCCTGGTCCAAGAATATGCAAACCATCACACCATGCTACAGTCCACGGACCCAAAGAAGCTAAATAACAAGGAGTACCCAAGGGAGGATGCTTTAATCTCACTCAGAAGGGGAAATAAAATAGATATCTGAAGCTGATGGAGAGAGGGAACTGGGTAGAAGAGGGGTAGGAAGGGGAAACAGGGGTGGGGATCAGGGATCAGGTACGGGGAGGGCAGGAGTGAAGCATCTTGGGAACAAGAAAGAGACCTGGGATGCGGGAGGCTCCTGGAAGGACACGGGGGGGGGGGGGGGTGTGACCCTAGTTGAGACCCTCTAGCAGCAGGGGACACAGAGCCCGAAATGGCTAACTCCTATACTCAGGACTTCCAGTAGAGAGAGAGGGACACCAACCCACTCACAAAACCTTTGACCCAAAACTTTCCCTGCCTACAAGGTGTACAAGGATAAAGATAGGCCAGAGATTGAGAGAATGTCCAACCAATGACTGGCCCAACTTGAGACCCACTTCACTGGGAGAGAGCCGACCCCTGGCACTATCAATGACACTCTGCTATGATTGCAGACAGGAGCCTAGAACAACTCTCATCTGAGCGGCTTTATCCAGCAGCTGATGGAAACAGATGCAGAGACCCACAGACAAACACCAGGCAGAAAGCTCAGGGAGCCTTGGAGAAGGTTGGGGGAGGGGTTGGAGGATTGAGGGAGCCAGAGAGGTCAAGTACCTCACAAGAAGACCTACAGAGCCAAGTACCCTGAGTCCATGGGGGCTCACGGAGACTGAGCAGCTAAACAAAGAGCATGCGTGGACTGAACCTTTGCTGCCTATGCCCTGGACTACTCTCCGCCTGACCCTACCTGCCCTTAGGGGTTGGAAGTGAGGGGGCATGGAGTCGATGACAGAGACTCCAGGAGCAGGTGACAAACACCACAACAAGCTCATCTGAACACTGCTGCAAGCTCCTATAATACCCTCCACCCATGCACCGTTGGTCCCAAGAAAGCATCCCTTCTAAACATCCGTTTCCGATTGGCTGGCATTGTTTGCACCAACAATCTTTGGTGTCTCAGGTAGTCTTCCATTAGGTTCTCCTGCAGGAGATGCCTTTGTGACTACACGGCACCCGGCGTTTACATAGAGGTGATCCCGCTATTCCTGCTACAGACCTCGGTTAGGTCCCTTTCACATACGTAGCAGACGTGCAGTTTGTCTTCATGTGGATTCCCCAACAACTGGAGCAGGGGCTGTCTCTGACTCAGACTCTGTTGCCTGCCTTTGGATCCCGTTACCCTAGATAGGCTGCCTTGTCTGGCCTCAGTGGGAGAAGATGCACTTCGTTCTTTCTGCACCTTCTTGATGTGCCAGGGCGGGTTGGTACCCAGGGTGGGAGTACTAGGAGAAGGGGGTGGGAAGGCCAGACTGGGAAAAGACGAGGGAGGGGGCTGTGAATAAATGAATGGAAAAGAGTAATTTTGTCTGATGTTTGGGGGGAGGGACAATAATGGTTGAAACTGCACCGGCACTACCGGAAGACCCGGCAATATATTTATGTACATGGTATGGTAGAGGATGATAAAATCTACCTGGGCAGAAGCCTTTACATTCCCCTTTGGGAGCGAATGAGAGCTCAACCTTTCATTTTGATGTAAAGCTCTGCGGCAAACCTCTTGCCATTTGCAGTTTCTGAATTAATCACGGCGCTGTTAACCATTCACAGATGCACCAAGCAGGCCGGTGAGACCGAAGAAAGGAAGGCTGCAGTTGGACATCAAACGGAAGTCTGGGCCGGCCGTGCTTCATACCTGCTCACTCTCACTCAGGCTTCCCAGGCCAACAGATGCAAAATTCCTTCCCATAAGACTGACTGAGACCCACGGGCCGCAGACTAAATATGTCAGGGGGCATTTCCTAGGGGTCCCCACAGCTTCCCCATTCTCTTCCAGCAAAGCAGCACCATCATGGTTTGATACATCTTGAAGGATTGATAGATGCAAAGGACACATCTCTTTCAAGAAGGTGTTTTTAGTGGCTATCAACCATAATGTCCAGTGCAAAATGCCCACTATTCTGATCACCACGGTTTATGCTGTCATTTATACCAGTTTTCTATGATATGCTAAATTCCCCATCCCCGGTCAGTTTCCCCCATATGCTCCCTATTTATCTGAAAAAAAAAAAAAAACACACCAAGATTTTTTATTGCTAACAATAGTTTTCTGTTATTGTACTAGGTTTTAATGGCCACAGCACAGATGTATTTTAAAAATATTTTTAAGTTATTTATTCATGTGTGTGCCATGAATACAGGCCAAAAGCGGGCATCATATCTTCCAGAGCTGAAGTTATGAGCAGTTGTGAGCTACCTGCTATGTGGGTCCCAGGAACCAAATTCTAGTCCTCTGGAAGAGCAACGGGTGCTCTTAATAACTGGGCCATCTTCCCAGGCCCAGCACAGGCATCTAAGTTCCACATTGAAAATAATTAAATAATTTTTAAAATAGAAATAAATAAAAAGAAGCTCTCCTACTGAAAGCATAGAATAGAGTCTACTAAAACCCCTAAAATATGAAGTTGGTTTTCATCCTATCTTGGGAAACAATATTAAAGAAGCCATAGTCCATTTTCTTTCCCTTTCATTCCATTCTGTGTTGAAAAAACAAAAAACAAAAAAAAAAAAACCTTCACCCAGTGAAAAAGTTACAAACGTGGAAACTTAAAAGACCTGTAGTAATTAAGGCCCAGCTCTTTGCTATAACACAGTTACTACTCCCAAAATGTAATGTCTCACTCTAAAGTGAAACACACTCACTCCCCTTCGCAGAGAGGTACATGGTTTTGTGAGCAGTCAGAACAGAAAGCTCTCTGCTCTGTGCATCCCCAGTGACCCAGAACCATGGTGACCATTGTCATCATGACTTCTGCTAGCTTCTCCTCTTCCTCCCTTCCTTTCTCTTTCTGACTTACACAAAGCCACATTTACTTTTCCAAGTATACACTTCTATGCCTTCCCATCACTCCCAAGAACACTGCACCCATCTTTACTCCACCTGATAGGAGAGGTGAAGGGGCTACAGAGATGACCCCTGCTTTATAAAAAAAAAAGGTATAAATAAGAAACTGCAGCTCATGCCACACTGTACAGAATTCATCATGTACCTGACCTAGGGGTCCAGCTAGAACCTGGAGTCTCCACTATTGAAAGGATGAGAAGAAAAATGAACATGATTAGCATATCACTCCCCCACATCTAAATCTTTGCAAGGCATGGGAACTGGAGTCCTTTCCAGGATCTGTTAGCACTAAGGATGGACTACCATTACACATAGTCAACAGAGCAAGTGTTTAGTGGGACAATCTCCCACCCACTTCCACTCTTTTTCTTTTTTGAAGATATAGGTCAATTCTAATAGCTTCTAAACATATTTTCTGTTATAGACACTATTGGCAAACTCTGTCATTGTTACTTCTTCTTGGCACAATCCAACATTTATTCTTGCTGGCTCCAGCAATCATTAAATGAAACCAGTGGTATAAGTACCCTTCAGCCCAAAGCATTTACAAGGTGTCTGTTTGGAATCATCTACTGACAACACCAAATGTGCTGGTATGAAACATATCTCCCATGCTATATACTATGACTTGGCTATGATCTTCATGTCTGTGCTGGCTAGTTTTATGTCAACATGAAACAAAGCCAGAATCTGAGCCTTAATTGATAAAATGCCTCCACAAGATCAGGCTGTAGGCAAGCCTGTAGGGCATTTGTTTAATTAGTGATCAATAGGGGAGGGCCCAGCCTACTATAGGTGGAGATACCCCTGGACAGGTGGTCCTGGGTTCTATAAGAAGACAGTCTGAGCGAGCCATAGGGGAGCAAGCCAGTAAGCAGCATCCCTCCATGGTCTCAGGATCAGCTCCTGCCTCCAGGACTCTGCTCTGTTTGACTTCCTTCAATGATGAACAGTGATGTGGAAGTGTAAGCCAAATACTCTTTTGTTCTCCAAGTCACTTTGGTCATGGTGTTTCATCACAGCAGTAAAAACCCTAACTAGGACAATGAAAATGCACAATTATGAAAATTCAAGAAGGGCAACGTTCTGAGGAATGTCAGTCCTCTTGGTGGCTTCTGGTATTTGCTGAAAGCCTGACTCACTGTTGGCAGAGAAAACTTGTAAAGGAGCCATAAAAGAAATAAAAGATGCTATCAGTGTATAAATTAAGGGATTGTTATGGTATGCCTATAGAACAGATATGCTGTTACTAATTTCAAATGATCAGAGCAGCAGTTGATAGAATGTTTCATCTGTCTAGAAAATGCCAATGCCTAAGATCATTAATTGCTATAACCCACTGTCATAATGCATTGTATGGATGGCTTAGCATACAAGTAGATGTCCTTGGTAATCCTCATAGCAGTAATAACAGTAATGATGGTGGGTATAATCTCTTTAATTCTATCATTTATTGCACACTATGCTAAATATTTTGACCCAGTCTTATAATTTTCACAAAAATATTGCAAGGTAAATGCAGTAAGTGTGACTTTCACCAGTGTCTGTGGCTAAGTGGAAATATCTAAGAGATCATGAATGCGTCTTTGATGCCAGCCAATGAACTAAGCAGAGTGAAGCTGAGATTCAAATCCATAGTACCTTTGCACTGTGCTTTACAAAGTAAGACTCTCATTAGCACCACCATAACCTTCAAGTTGCTATATGCAGCCATTTACGTTGCTTCAAACAGTGTGGCTCCTGAGCCAAATATGGTATACAGACCTGGGATCCCAGCACTCAGGTAGCCAGGTAAGGATGTCATGAGTTTGAAGCCTACATTGTCAACACCATGAGTTTTAACTTAGCGTGTCATACAAAACAAAACCAAATAATATGGATTCTAAGTACTTGTCTCAGTTAGGTTTCTATTGCTGTGATAAAACACCCCCCATGGCTAAAGTAAAGTAACTTGGGCGAAAAGGGTTTATTTGGCTTACACTTCCATAACACTATTCATCACTGGAGAAAATCAGGATAGGGAACCCCAAAAGGACAGAATCCTGAAGTCAGGAGCTGATGCAGAGGTCACGGAGGGGTGCTGCTCACTAGCTTGCTCCCCCATAGCTTGCTCAGGCTGTTTTCTTATCAAGGAACCTAGGACTAGCAGCCCAGAGGTGGCTTCCCCACTGATCACACATTTAGAAAAATGCCTTGCAGGTTTGCCCACAGCCTGATCTGATGGAGGCATTCTCTCCATTGAAGCTCATTCCTCTCTGATGACTCTAGCTTGTGTCAAGTTGATTTAAAACTAGTCAGTATATATACCAACACACCTGGCAGTAATGTAATTAATATTCTAATACAAAGATGGGCCATGGGATCGTCATCCATCCTGTCACAAGGAGCATCTATTAGCTCTCTCCAAGTGCTAAGTGGAATGAATGATGGCCAGGCTCTAGGTACAGAAATAAAATGTGTTCCAATCAACTAGTGTGCTTTAATTCAAACCTCCTGATTAGTCTTAAGTAGATAAATTTATGAATACCCTACTGATGTGGCTTAGATATAGCACTTTTAAAATCCAGTGTTGCCAACTTGGCAGTATTAGGAGGTAGTACCTTCTTGGGGTAAGTCAGTCATGAGGATTCTTTTCTCATGGGTGGAATTAGATGCTCTTATAAAAGAGCTTCTCTTTCTTTGACTATTTGAGGGGAAGGCATTTATGTTCTTGGGGAACCAAGGATCTCTAGCTGAAACTTCCCAGGCTCTGTGACAGCAAGAAACAAATTTCTGTTCTTTAGAAATTTCCACTCTCAGGTATTTTGTTATGGCAATACAGAAAGCAGTTTGACACCTACATCTTCAAGTACTTGAATTGAAAAATAAATCAAAAGAAGCCGGCATGAGCTATGAGCTGTAAGAAGGCACTCTGTGTAACTTTAAAGCCCTTCTAGTACTTGGAACCATACCTTCCCTACTGTTGGTGTGTAATAGTAGTCTATAAGAGTGTTTGTGCACAAGTGTGTGTGCATGCAAAAGCCAGAGGTCAGAGGTCAAGGTCAAACACCTTCCTCTGTCTTTTTTCCACCTTCTTTTGTATTGCTTGCTTGTTTGAAACAGTGTCTCTCACTGAACCCAGCATTCACCAATTAGCATTCACCAATTAGCTTCTGACGGCTCGGACTACTTCTAAATTATTCCCTAACATGCTTATGCCATTGAATCAGTGCCCTCCATCCTCCCAAAGAGGACTTTGAAAAATGTATTTATCAAAACAAGAGAACCAGTGGGGAAAATGACATTGTTTTCTATTTTATGACCCTTCTTAATTCTGGTTAAGTAGAAGAGAGAGAGATGGACTCTCCAATCAGAATGCATATTAAATTCATTAACAAATGCACTTTGATTGAAGTACCCGAAGAAAGGCAGGTAACAGAGAAGGCAGGCAGATCTTTAACGGCGTCTGTGATGGCCAAACCTCAACAATTGGTGGTTCTTAGTGCTCAGCTGCAAGGAGGCGTCTAAAACCATCACACCAAAGCCCATCAGTCTTGTGTACAATTTGAATTTTGTAACACTGTGCACTGGTCTTTTGGTCGATCCCAGCATATCTTTGAAGTCCTGACATTCCCATTATACAATGTCAAAAAAAATACAGCTATTCCCATCAACTGTAGTTCCTGCCAGCAAAGGCTTGAAGGATTGTAAAGCTGCCAGCCTCACAGCAGCTGAGGCGAACTTTCCAAAACTCAAACTCTCCCATAAAGGCGCAAATCTTATCACCCACCATAAACACCGTCGTTTGCTTCCCTTGAAGGGTCACGCTCGGGTTTCTTATTTTTGAGAATATGTCTGCCCAGTATTTAAGACTGAATCACAGAGCCTGTCTGTCAGTCATTCTTTCTAAGAAATGTGTCACTTTAGAGGGGAGGGCGCAGGAGCTGAAGGGAAGCAGCCAGTTGGCTCAAGACTCAAATGATCACAAAAGGCCTTTCTTTCAAGAGCCTGCATTGATTCACCCAAAATGTAAATACATGCTCATAAACCACGCTTAAGTCATTGTGGAGAGGTAATGATAGATGGATCATCGAAAGTCATAACTGATAGTTACACATTACGTTGTCTGTGCTTGGTTAGGAAGAATGCAGTGAGCGTTAAGTTCCTTCCTACAGCTCCACACATCTAAATGCCGACTATCGGAAAGGAATCACTGTGAAGAGTCCTCTAACCTTGTGGTCCAAGTGAGCAGGTGTCAGGACCCCACTGAGAAAATTGCCCCCAGCAGAAGAACCACCCACACTCTTAACTTAGGGACTGGGGTTTCTTGTAGCTCCTGCACTTCACTAGCCACGCAAAGGACTTGTCTCAAGTATAAAATCATGTAGTTAGCATCCCTCGATGACAGGTCCGGTGTTTCTGGTCCAAGCCTTATCTGGGCTACCAGTGGTTCACAACTGGCCACAGCAGCTCTTGTTAGATGCCAGAATAAAGTAACCTCAATTACCAATTCCCTTTTGTCCTTAGAAGCAAAAGCATTTTCCAACTTTCTTTCTCTGCATGGCTCCTGACAGATGGCTGGTAAGAAGAGCGAGCCCTTTCGCCTTCAGCAAGCTCCAAATCAAAAAGGGAGGCAAGAGCTCAATTTCTGAGCCACTTGCTGAGACCCTCGAAACACTTGGATTTTAGAAGCTGGGTGCTTTGAATAGGAATGGCTCCCATAAGCTCATAGATTTAAACGCTTGGTCATTATGGGTCATCCCATACTTGGCAGGGATTAGGAGGTGTGGCCTTGTTGGAGAAAGTGTGTCAGTGTGTCACTGGGGGGTGGGGGGGCTTTGGTGTTCTAAATTATCAAGCCAGGCTCATCAGGATATCTCTTCTCTTCTCTTCTCTTCTCTTCTCTTCTCTTCTCTTCTCTTCTCTTCTCTTCTCTTCTCTTCTCTTCTCTTCTCTTCTCTTCTCTTCTTTCTTCTTTTTCTCTTTCTCTCCACTCTTTCTTCTCTCTCTCTCTCCCTGCTGCCTGCCAGTCGATATAGAATTCTCATGTCTGCCTGTATGCCATCATGCTTCTCACCACAATAGTGGGCTAAACCCCTGAAACTGTAAGCCAGCCCCAGTTAAACGTTTTCCTTTATAAGAGTTGCTGTGGTGGTCATGGTGTCTCCTCACAGCAATAGAACACTAACTGAAACAGAACACTTTTATCAAGTGTGCCTGTGTGCTTAGCAGGGACTGGTTGATAAGCCTAGGGTTAGAAAGAGATGCGAAGACTGGCAGCAAAGCACCCCACACAGGGATTACAGTCTGCTTCTTAGAACAGTAACAGTCTCCCCCACCTGTTGCAAAATACACCCAGTGCATTAAGTATTTTTAGATATTTTGTACAGTAAAGGAATTATATTCTATTATAATATTAGGAACTTCAGCATTCTGATTGTAAAGACAGAAATGTGGTGGGAAAATAAAGAGCAGGAGCTTTATTTTTTTATTGGATATTTTCTTTATTTACATTTCAAATGTTATCCCCTTTCCTGGTTTCCCCTCTGAAAACACCCTCTCTCATCCCCTCACCCCTCCCCCTGCTTACCAACCCATCTACTCCCACCTCCTGACCCTGGAATTCCTCCACACTGGGGCATAGAACCTTCATAGGACAAAGGGCCTCTCCTCCCATTCATGTTCAACTAGGACATCCTCTGCTGCACATGCAGCTGGAGCCATGAGTCCCCCCACGTGTGCTCTTTGGTTGGTGGTTTAGTCCCAGGGAGCTCTGGGGGGTACTGGTTAGTTCATATTGTTGTTCCTCCTGTAGGGCTGCAAAACCCTTCAACTCCTTGGGTCCTTTCTCTAGCTCCTTCATTGGGAACCCTATAGAGAAAAAGCTTTATATAGGGCATGTTTTGATGAGTGTGTGAGTGTGTGTCTGTGTATGTATGCACAAATGTGTACTAGGCCTTCAGAGGCCAAAAGAGATATCATATCTGCCAAGGTTGCAATTACAGGTGATTGTGAGCTATGAGATGCAGGTGCTGGAAACCAAACTTCAGATCCCAGCAATAGCAAGTGATCTTGGCAGCTGAGTCACCTCTCTAGCCCTATATGGAGGTTCTGAACTTGGCCCAGAACCCATCCAGAGTTCTGCTGACCTGGCTGGCATTCAGCATAGCATAATCGCCTGTCTTCTTCACCTTCTTCCATCTGTCAAAAACAACATTTAGTCATTAACAGACTCCATTAAAAAATGTTCTAGCTACATTAAAAAAAAAAGCAATTAGCATAGAGTTCCCATACACCTCATCAACGTGTGAACATATATTTTTTTTGAGTGTTTGTGTTTTGCTTTTTCTATTATTAACTTTTGGCATTACTGTGGTATACTCCTTTAATTATAGACTTGGCATTAGATCCATTTTACCATTCATATTCCATTTTTGTGTCATATGGCTTTATAGATTCATCAGTTCTAAAATCCCATCTTTCACTCAACTTACTTACCTTTTACCCATCAAACTTTGGTCACTCACTAGCCTTCTGCCTTCTCCAAAATGCCAGAGTGTTTGGCAAACACTATGTTCCATTGGCCAAGCAATAAGCACTTAGCAGTTAAATGTCCTTATGGTATGTCAGGGAAGCTTAGCTCAAGTCCCTTTATTGCTGAGTAATATTCTACTGCATATTTGTTTGCTTGGTACTCTACTGAAACACACCTGGGTTTCTTCCAGTTTCCAATGACAATGAATGAAGCTGCTGTGTACACTTGGATGCTCAGAGTGTTCATCTTATTCAGTGAGCAGTAGGCCTAGTGACTGCTGAGTTGTTTATTCAAAAGTATGTTTGGTTTGGAGGGACAAATTTTCATGTTTTCTCTCGAATGTACAATCTAAATTTAAAGATATCTGTGTATATATCTATTTATATATACATACACATATATGCACACACACATACATATATTGTATGCATGCGCATGCACGCACACACGCAGAAAACATGAGGGGGTAATGGCAACAGAAAGTCAGATACTTCATGTTTGCTGTCATGTGGGGAATCCCTGACAAAAAGCTCAGTCCTGTGTCTCACAGGCCCTGAAGGCTCCCCAGGACAGGGAGTAAACCAGAGCCTAGAAGAACCCCACCTGGTGGGAGTGATCCTGAGGCAGATGGCCATCCCATGGGACTACTTGGGTGGGCCAGGTGTGAAGTGAGCCCAACATGACTACCAGCCCAGTGCTGTAGGTCCTGGACAAGTAGACAGCCTGAGACAACTACCAGATGGACATTATGAGGTCTGAAGATGCAGACCATGACACCTATGGACACAATGAAGAGAGGCAGAACTGGAGACTTGAGGGTAGTGAGAAACAGCCTTTTGTGAGTAGCCATTGATGGCACCATGGTGAGGTCCTGGCCTCTGCTGCCACCAGAGGCCACATCTGGGTTCATGGCTGGCCCTGAAGCAGCAGGGGTCTGTTACCACCCAAGGCCAGGTGGGCGTCCCTGGCCTAGGTCACTGCCTGGGAACATGTCGATGTCGGAGGACTGTACAGAATTGTCCCCATCCCTTACCTGAGCATCAGGAGAGATCTGGCCCTGGCAGCCTGAGAGCAGGAGAGCTGATCCCACCTTTAGCCAGATGCAGTACTTAAGA
This sequence comes from Mus minutoides, assembly GCA_902729485.2. NCBI lineage: Eukaryota > Metazoa > Chordata > Mammalia > Rodentia > Muridae > Mus > Mus minutoides. The sequence goes on from LR749571.1 coordinate 1,180,982, forward strand.
GAGCAGCCCTGCACATTGTGGGAGTTGTGGGTGAGCCAGTCCCCAAGGATACAACATGGGTGACCTGACCCTACCACTCATCTCCTGTGTGATGTTGTGGACAAAGGAGAGATACCTTCCTTCTCTCTCATCCCTCACCAACTGCAGCAGGCAGAAGACATGACCCTGGCGTCATGCAGGAGATGCTGGCCCTGCTCCTCACCAGCTGCAGCACTTGGAAGAGCAGGCCCTGCCCCTTACCTAGGCAACACAGTAGAGCCGCCCCTAAGGGAGGAGTTACAGGTGAGCCAGCCCCAAGGGTGTGAGCATAGGAGGAGAGCTGGCCCTGCCTCTTGTCTGCTGGGTGATGGCATGAACAAGGAAGAGACTCCCTCCTCCCCTATCTCATTCATCACCATCCATGGCAGACAGGAACTCTATCCCCAGGGTCATGAGATTGCCACTTCCCTCACCCGCTGCAACACTCAGGAGAGTGAGCCCTGCACCTTGCCTGGGCAGAAGGATAGAGCTAGCCCTGGTGGAGTCAGGGGTGTATTGTCGTTGGCAAGCTTGCACAAGGGTATTAGAGTGGGAGAGCAGGCAGGCTGGCCAACTCATATACCTCTCAGGCCTAGATCCACAGCCAACCCCAACATCTACCGCATCAATGCAGGACTGGAGTATGTAAAGGGGCCTGTTATATATATATATATAAGAATATGATTGCCATGACACAGGGCGATGACAGAACATCTGAGAGGAACCCCAATGAGGAGCTGATATCAATAGAGTAGCAGAAGCCAGAGGCCTCATACCAGACCAATGACTCACTGAAATGAACATTTGTAAAGCAAAGAAAGTGTGGACAAAAGGGTGGACTGTGGGATACAGGGTGATACCCTACAGCTTCCACAATGAGATTTTTTTCTCTTTGTTGGGGGGACAGATTGCAAGGATGGAGGATGGGTATGAAGGAGGAAGATGAGTAGGATTGGGGTGCATGGTATGAAATTCACAAAGAACCAATAAAAAGTGGGTTGTTGTTTAAGAAGTGTCTTGCAGCTCAACTTGGGCTCAACATGGGGGTCTCACCTCATGTTCTGAGTCTTCCCTAGAGGACAGTTCTGTGCTGGGTACTTAGGACTCACAATGAGAGGAATAGTGTGAAGATTGGTAGAGCCCAGCTACCTTTTTTTTTTTTTCTTAAAGAGCTCAGCAGAGGATACAACCAATGAAGAAGAACAGCTGGGGCAGGGCGATCACCAAGGACCAGGGAGTCTGACTCACCATCGGCCCTATACCAGAGAGATCTCTAATCCCAAGTGAAGACGGGGGTAGCACAGCTTTGGCTGAGCGAAGCCAACCCTGAAAGGACTAGAAGGAGCCTAATGCATCTTACAAACAGAGCAGTTCATCCCACTTGGAGCCTCCTTCCCCCTAGCTCTTAGATCATCCTGGCACCTCCCTCCCCCTTTCACTGGAGATCTCCTCCTTCCTTACCTTTCCCTTTTCCTCTCTCCCCACTTTGATGGAGTCAGATGTTACATTACATTCTAGCACCTCTCCTCCAGCTACTCAAGTCTCACACCAACAGAGGTTTGGAGGGAGGGGAGGGGAGAATCATTTGCAATGAATGCTGTCAGCTCTCAAAAGACCTCTGACCATCGTTTCATCTCCGGAAGCTTTTATCTCTCAAGCTTACAGCACCTGCCTTCAAAGACCTAAGAGCTCACAGGTTCTCTGCTGCCTTGGACCGCACATAGGATCTCATCTGTTCTCAGATCTCTGCTTTACAGATGGGAAATTGAAGCCAACAGGAGCCTCTGCTCTCCTGAGCAGGTTTCTCAAGAGTTCCACACAGCTCAGAGCCACAAACATTTGACTCCAGGCACTGAGCCCCAGAGAAGGACCAGAGACATTTAAGCCACAGCTTTGTGGTTCTGGGACAGACTCTGAAAATAATAAGTTGACTTGAGGCACAATGTTCTGGCACACATGCCCTTCCCCCTGTTGCTGGGGGGGTGTGGGGGGCGAGGACAGAAAAGGCACTGCCTTCTTTCAACTTCCTCTACAGTAATGTGTCCAGTTGCACTTAAGAGAGCATATCAAATTGCCATAGCAAGGGAAATGAAAAAAAAATCACTATTGTAAAATCCAACTGAACCGGATGCCACACCATTAATAGCATCTCCTTCACAAACACTGGCTTAGGAAATCCACAAAGACCACACTGACATCAGAGCTCCCTTCTGGCTAATAATGACTCTGTAACCAGACGAAAGCAAAAGCAAACAGCACCTAACTTTGTCGTCAAGCCTAGGTGCATGGCCCTCCCTGGAGGGACCTTAGAGACTGACTCATGACCCAGTGGCCCCAGCCCTGAGACCAACTCTACAGTGCATCCAAGTTGGAGTCTGTGTCTTTGAGGGCAATGCCTACTTCAGAGGGCCTGCGGCGGCTGCGGCTGCTGCTGTGGGGCTGACCTAAGGGATCTGAGTTTGCACGAAGGTGCTGCTCAGGCTTCTTGTTCCTGAGGAATACTATAAACAATTCAAACAGATGAATGAGTGTCACCTGACTCCAGACACATGAGTCCAGTGCCTTGGACTGCAGCTATAGGGGAGGGAACTCTGGCTGATCTCTCCCTGCGGAATAGCTGGTGACATTCAGAAAACCACCATCACAAAACTCTTGATGGTAATTTTATTCAAAATTTCCGTGGCTTTCTGGAGGAAGCTGTGTTTGCTCCATGAATAATCACACAAAATGTGGTGCTGTGTTCCCCCCTCCCAGATGTGTAATTAAATCATTCTTTCAATCATGTATTTCCTATGCCTAAAAACAAAAGGCTACTTATGTCGCATAGAATCAGCACAGGAGGATTCAAAGGAGTCTGTAATTCATGAACATTTGATTTTTATAAATTTATAGGCATCAAAATAGCCTGAATAGGATAGTATGAGAATCTTTAAAAACACTGAAATCCTTTAAATTATATTTTGCAAATTTAAAAAAAAAAGAATTGCAGTCTGTGGGCTTGTAATAAATTTAAAAGAAAGGATTAGAATATAGACTCATGCATGTGGGCAGCCTATCAGGTTCCTACCTCTGGATGAATTCCTACAGAGTTGGCTATACTTGCTACTATCTAGTGATGATGTCACTATTGGCCAAAAATTTATGCTTTCTGTAAAGGGAAGACCCACCTCGTCACTTTCCATTATGTCTCTTAATGTACTTAACACAGCAGGTGCCAAAGAAATGCTGCTGACACCCAATCACTCATTCTAAGGTTTGTTTTTGTTTGCTTTGGGTTTTTTGTTTTGTTTCTTTTTTTTTTTTAAGTCACTCTGTTTGAGCTACGTACTTCTAGGCTCTGAAAACTCAGAAGATAACAAAACAGACAGGAAAGTCTCTGTCTTGAGTCTCTATTTTAATGTCTTCTAAACTATCACCAACAGGACAGAGAGGAGGAGCAATGAGATCATAGATCACAGGCCACCCGCCTTCAGATTCTGCCCTCATGGGGGAGGGGAGATGGAAGAAATGGACCTAGCAAGGAGGCTGTCGCTTTGCTGGAGCCCGTTTCTTTGGAAACATTTACAAGGGTCTTAGAAAATAGACCCTTGTAGTAGACCCTTCTGCTGCTTTATATCCTGTGTCAGATCCCCTCTGCCTTCAATTTATACTCAGGATCCACCTGGCAGTCCTCGTCTTCCTCCTCGTTCTCCTCGTCATCGTCGTTGTTGTCGTCCTCCTTCTCCTTCTCCTCTTCTTCTTCCTCTTCCTCCTCCACCTCCTCTTCCTTCACCTCCTTCCTCCTCCTTCTTCCTCTTCAGAAAAATCCCAAATGTCGTGCAGCAGGAGGGCCCGGCCGACCCAGGGCGTCAGGATTAGGACGTCATAATGGCGCAGCAGTTTTAGGTGCTGGTCTTAGGTGCCGCTTGCCGTGGTCCTGGTCGAGGCCACAGGGCTCGTGGAGGTAAAGCTGAAGACAAAGAGTGGATCTCTGTCATCAAGCTGGGCCGCCTGGTCCTTGAAGGAGATCTATCTGTTCTCCCTGCTCATTAAGGAATCCGAGATTATTAACTTTTCACTGGGTGTGTCCCTAAAGGATGAGGTTCTGAAGATCATGCCAGTGCAGAAGCAGACTCGGGCTGACAAGGACACCAGATTCAAGGCTTTTGTCACTATTGGGGACTACAATGGTCACGTTAGTCCTGGTGTTAAGTACTCCAAGGAGGTAGCCACTGCCATCTGAGGGGCTATCTTCTTGGCCAAGCTTTCCATTGTCCTTGTGTGGAGAGGCTACTGGAGGAACAAGATTAGCCAGCCCCACACTGTTCCATGGGAGGTGGCAGGCCTCTGTAGCTCTGTGCTGGTGCATCTCATCCCTGCCCCCAGACACTGGCATTGTTTCTGCTCCTGTGCTGAAGAAGCTACTGATGATGGCCGTGATAGATGACTGCTACACATCAGTCAGAGGGCAACTTTGCTAAAACCACCTTTGATGACATCTCCAAGATGTCAGCTACCTGACCCCCCGACCTCTGGAAAGAGACTGTGTTCACCAAGTCTCCTTACCAGGAATTCACTGATCATCTTGTGAAAACCCACAAAAGAGTCTGTGACTACCATATAAGGAAGAGGTTTGGTACAAGAAAAAATAAAGTGAACTAAGTATGTATTTTTAAAAAAAAGGTAGCATTTCTGGATGTCAGGGATAAGATGCTGGAAAGATCTCTGAGAGCAATGTAAAGCCATTGTCCTAGAGAAGAGGAACGTGATTTAAAACGTAGCAAGGGAAGAGGACAGTTTGTGACCTTCCCCCAGCCCTGAGCAGGCTAATCAGACCTTAATTGTTTGCCACAGAAGGTCTTCCTCCGACCTGGGTGGAGTCTTCCAACCCTGCCCGCTGAGCTGCTGAGCTTGTTTTGCAACAGAACCCAGCTGAAGCAAAGGATGGGTCTGTGGGTTTCCCCTATATAAACGCAGAACTGAAAATTAAACTGTGAGCCTCGATCAGAGAAACTTTGTCTTGGCTTCACTCTTCTCTCGCTTGCCTCTGTTTTCATTCCCAGCCACTCTTTCTGGTGTACTCAGTTCTCCATGGCTACTGGACAACTACAAGCAGCCATCTTAGCCAGCGCTGGCTGTGGCTTGGGCTGTGGACTGGAATTCAGAGGAGGCAGATATAAGAACTGATTAGCTGCACTGTTGGCAACAGCTGCAAACGAGTTGCATCTGGAGGAGAGAACAGAGGACAGAGGACAATACAAAGGAGGAATCGGAGCCCTCTGGTTTATACAACAGATGGGACCTTCAGGGAATTGTAAAGAAGCCAGGATGAACACTGAGAAAGGGGTGGGCTGCACAGGTTTGCTTTTACCTATATATCTAGCACCCTGGGGACATTTAATTAGAGGTGGCATGGAGCTCAAAGGTGTGGGTTTGGGGAATCCTCAGAGTGGAGACCTGTGCAGGTGGTGGTGTATCAAAAGGAAGGGGGGTGCAGCTTTAAGAAACACCCAAGTTAATGACTGAGGAGATAAAAATCAGCAAAAAGAGACAAAGGAAGAGAGAGAGAGAAAGAGAGAGAGGTCATGAAATCAAAGAAAATTGTATTTCAGGGAGGAAGCACTCATCAGCAAAGCTAAGTAGTGATAAAAGATGTAACAGGAACAAAGGCTAAAATCTTCACGTTGCATACGGCACAGCATCCATACACCTAATATACACTGTGCATAGTACATTATATACTCATTAAATGCTGATGGAGCATCTAACAACAGATGCTGGGTTGTGGGAGATGGTGTGTTCAACAAGGATCAAAGACCAGAGGTGCTGGAGGATGCTCACCAGGGGAGTGTCAGAACGGAGCCAGCCTGTCTCTGTGAAAGGTGTAGAGGTTTCTTCCCTTGAATCATTTGTACATGTGGTTTCAGAGAGATGAAGGGAAATGGTAAGGTAGGGGAAAGCCGCCGTTAACCCTGGGGACTGTGATAAGATCTCCACATAGAAACACACTGAGTCAGGCCTAGTGTACATACATGTAACATACATGTCACCACAGCTAGGAGGATGAGCAGAACGGCCACCAGGAATGCAAAGCGATCCTGGGCTACACAACGAGGTCACGCGGGTCTATATGACACTGTTTCTCAAAAAACATCAACAAGTAGCCAGGCGTGGTGGCGCACACCTTTAATCCCAGCACTCGGGAGGCGGAGGCAGAGGCAGGCGGATTTCTGAGTTCGAGGCCATCCTGGTCTACAAAGTGAGTTCCAGGACAGCCAGGGCTACACAGAGAAACCCTGTCTCGAAAAAAAAAAAAAAATCAACAAAACAATTGAATTCCAAGTCCCATTTTCAAGAATATGAAATACAACAAATTCACAATATAAGCAATATTTTGTGATGCACCAACTTCAATAATTCAGACCCACTCATAGGACAACAGAAAGTACCCCTGTACCCCCCCCAACCAATCTGATTATTAAATAATATCCTTGGAGGCTAACTTCTGTGATGTCACATACCATACACTAACTGGGGACACCTGAAAAAAAAAAAAACTCCAATTATATTTAAGAAATCTGTTTCCTGAAAGTGAAAGAAAAGTTATTTGTTTTGTAAACTGTGGAGGGGGAACAGACCCATAAGCTTCCACAAGGCCCTTTCAGAACTACAAATTCCAAGTGAATCCAAATAAATTAATTTGGAAAGCCCCTTGAATTCTTTGGACTGGAATTAAACTCAAGGGTTATCTTTCAAAGTCTTGCCTTGACAACTCCCAATATTTTATGGTGACATTTCCCTAAACAGTTTGCGCAAGGAAAGGACAGTGTAATCAAAGATACTAAGTAAGTAATAAGCAAACAGATGTGTTTAAGATAGCATTTTTTTTAAAAAGTACCAGCAGATTTTTAAGGAGACAAATACAGTAGACACCTCATGTTTTTGTTTCAACACTGTTAAGCAATGGCCTTGTCTATACAAGGACATTTTTCAGATAGCAGCTGATTTAACATGACAGCACTTCAAAAATGACATTGATGAAGATGATTGTAAGACATAATACGCACTTCCTCTCTGGCTCTCTGGGGCTAGTCTACTGTCTTTGCTATGTCCTTCTTTCAATGATGCAAGATCTTTGGCTCTCATTATCTGTTGAGATGGCCATGGGAAATGGATATTATTCACTCACAGGGTTGATCACAGCTCCCCAGATCTAGCTGTGGTGGGAGGGGGTCTAGCTATCGACTGAATTACTGAGTTTTCTTACCTGTCCCTTTCTTTCTCTTCCCTTTTCCGTCTTAAGACTTCCTTTTATCTATGAGGAATTATTTATGTATATGTGTGTATATCCAGGAATGTTTGCTGTGGGTTGAAGGTGGGGATGGAGGAAGAGGGCTTTGGATGCCCTGAGCTGGACTTTCAGATGGTTGTGAGATACCTAAGTGCTCAGAAATGAATGTGAATCCATTGGTCATCTTTAACAGCTGAGCCATCATTTTTCTGGCCCAGCTTCCCATTTCTTAAAATCACCCACAATCTTCCTCTTTTGGTCCATCATCCCTTTCCATTATTCAGGGTCTTTCCAATTTTCAGCTTTGAATCCAGCATACGTTCACTCCATAAAACCTGAAATATAGAAAATTCGTAAATGATCACCTCACACACGGCTGTCCTCCTTGCCATTTTTTCACTCATGGGGTAGCTTTAGAACATGCAGAGAGCAGCAGCCGCAGAAGCAGTAGATAAAACGTGTGTTCTGCTTTCTGTTCTTAATGTAACAATTGTTTTTCTGCCAAATAAGCATTTTAAGTATAATGCGCCATTTCCATCAAGGACATTCTCTTTACTAAAAATGTCTCCTTGCAATTCCTGTCTGAGTGACTTCTAGTTTTTCTACACCATCTGGAAGTGAGCACACTTTGCGTCAGACCCCTCCGTTATCCACCTTGCAAAGCATTAGTGGAAAATGAAGCTCACACTGAAGGCATTATGTAAAGTCATGAATGTATGCACTGCATAATTTAAAGAATAGCAGTGCCCACTAAGGGCAGATGTATTGAGGTGATTATTGAGGTGATTATGGCAAGGCCAGGTGTGGTGGCATACACTTTTAATCCCAGCATTCAGGAGGCAACAGAGGCAAGTGGATCTCTATGCGTTCCAGGCCAGCCTGTTCTACATAGTGAGTGCTAGGCTAGCCATACTGAGACCCTGTTTCAAAAAGAAAAGAAAGAAAGGATTTTTTACAACTCTGTTCATATGCTCCAAAGGCAGGATGTCCGTGGCAATGGATGGATTTAATATATGTACTGTGCTGCTTTTTAAAAGGTTGACATAGACCCATATTACGAATATGGAGTGATCACTAAGATCTATTACAACATGAATCCATATGCACAGATAAGTGCACACACACCTGCACCCATACATATTGCAGATACAGGGGCAGGAAGTCATATCCTTGCGTATGCTTTAGCAACAGCGCTTGCTTCTGGAACAATATACAAGAAGCATCAGAGTGATAGCCTCAGGTTGGCAGGATTTGGGGTAGGAGGTTCATTTATTGTCCACCCCAGGAAACTAACATAGAATGGTGGTTCTCACTGCTGCTTTACCATATATATATATATATATATATATATATATATATATATATATATATATATATACATATATATACATTGCTTTCAAAGCCACTGTGAATGAATTTAGTTCCTTTAGTTTATAGAAAGCAAAACAGCGATATTAGATATTTACTGTCTGTCTTAGTTGGGGTTACTATTGCTGTGATGAAACACCATGACCAAAGCAACCCAAGGAGGAAAGCAAGTATTAGGTTTATGCTTCCGCATTACTGTTCCTCTCTGAGGGAAGTCAAGACAGGAACTCAAACAAGATAGGAATCTGGAGGTTGGTGCAGGGGCCATGGATAGGTGCTACTTACTGGCTTTCTCCTCATAGCTCAACTCAGTCTTCTTTCTTATAGAACCCAAGACCATCAGACCAGAGATGACCCTACCCACAGCGGGCTGGGCCCTCCCCCATCAATCCCTAATTAAGAAAATACACTTGCAAACAGCCCTGATCTTATGGAGGTATTTTCTCAAGTGAGGCTCCGTCCCATCCAGTGACTCCAGCTTTTTTCCAGTTGACATAAAATCAGCCAGCACACTGTTTAATCTGCTCCATGCCAAGGAGTTTGTAGATATGTAATCCCATTTAATCCATACAATCAATCACTCTGCAAAGTTGGCAGCTATCATGATCATTCTGTTGATAAAGAAACACAGTAGTGACATCATATGCCTAAGGGTACACTGAGAAGCAACAGAGCTGAGACCTCAACATGAAGATGGACCCAAGTCTGCATACTTAAGTACTTCAGCAAAAATAAAGGCATAAAGCTATTTGCAAAGTCTAACTAGACTTCACGGATGAAAGAAGTTACTCAATTAGGAAAGGGAAAGATCCACACAGATAATAGGATACTAGGGCATATTTTTTCCATATCTTCTGCCCCAAACTGTAAGCATCGTATAGTGGTGAGTAATGACTATATAGGTGAGGACTGGTGCTGGATATGTTGGTGTTTGTAGCATACTCTTTTCAGGAAAAAAAAATTCTTTTATCTGTATATTTGTGTGTGACTACTGCCATATGCATTCAAATGTCCACAGAGGCCAGAGGAGGGCATGAGACCCACTGCAGCTGGAGTGCCAGGCCATTGGGAACTGCCACACATGGGTTCTGGGATCTGAACTAAGGTCCTCTGGAAGACCAGCACGTGCTTTTAACCCCTGAGACCTTTCCCCATGCCTTCAATGTACACTTGCCTGGTTAACAGGGAAATAGGTAGAAAAAAATGCTTATCTACTATGAAAAGCTTCTCCCTCATCAACCCCACATCCACTCATTACTATTTCCAATCCCATGAGTCCACTTGAGATCTCTCCAAGGACAGTGCCGCATCTCAGTCCTGACCCTGTTACGTCCAATGTGCTCTCCTGTAGCATGTCCCTGTAATCCCTGTAGTCTTAACCACGGTCATCTTTCAAAGCCTGACCAAATTCTACCTTACAGAACTTTCCAATTCATCTAAATCAAGGCTCATCTCTCCCTCTCCTCCAGAGCTTTCTTTAATAAACTTTCACTGAAATCCCCAAAATGCAAAAGAGATGTAGATTATGAATGTATCTATAATATCTGGTTGTTTGTTTATTATCTGTCTGAGAGCTACTCTACTAGCTATAGCAACAAAATGGAGGTGGTCTAGTTGTCCAGCAACAAATTAATGGATAATTAAAACTCAGTAGCTATTAAAAAAAACAATATAACTCAGATCTAAAAAAAAAAAAGAAATCACAGAAATTACAGGAAAATCATTGGATTTAGAATATATACTATTAAGTGGGGTCATACAGTCTCAGGAGATAAAAACCATACATTCTCCCTCATATGCAGATCACGCCTTGTGGTGGTTTGACTGAGAAATGGCCCCCATAAACTCATATGTTTAAATATTCCCTAGTTGACATAACTGTCTGGGGGAAGGATTAGGAGGTGTGGCCTTGTTGAAGGTGGTGTGTCACTGAGGTGAGCTTTGGGGTATTAAAAGCCCAAATCAGGTCCAGTCCCACTCTCTGCTTCTCAGCTGTGGATCAAATATAAATTCAGATCCATTGCTTCAGTACCGTGTCTGCCTGCTGCCATGAGCCACACCATGACCATCATGGACACTCCCTCTGAAACTCTAAGTAAGCTCCCAATCAAATGCTTTCTTTATAACTTGCTTTGGTCATGGTGTCTCTTCACAGCAATAGAAAAAGTAACAAAGGCATAGCCGGTTTTGTGCGTGTGTGTGTGTGTGTGTGTGTGTGTGCACAAATGTAAGTGTAGGCACGGTAGAACATATAGCATATAGTAAGGAGAATACAAAAGGGTAAGTGTGAGCTGACGAGGAGAGATAGGATGTGCAGACATAAAACACCCGAGTCACAGAAGAGGACACAGCTGTTTTTTTCAGCTTTTAATCTGTCATTGATTGATTATGTATTGGTGTGCGACCGAGTGTGTGAGTAATGTGTGTATATGTGTATGGATGTGTGTGTGTGTATGTTTGTATGTGTGTGTATGTATGAATGTATGATACTGTGTGTGTTTGTGAATGTGTGTGTTTGTATGTGTTGGATATGTGCACCAAATATAATTAGTGGTGAAAATGTAGACTCCAAAATAACACTCTAAGACTTCAGAATGGCTGTCCTAATAGTGTAAAAGTTCACTGAGCTTATTTGCTGACTATGTTAATCTTGCTATATGTTGTTTTTTTTTTATTTGAAATTTCTTAATAATAAATTGATTTTTACTTGAGGAGGAGGAGGAGGAGGAGGAAGCATCATCTCCCTTGCAATGTGGGTCTCAGAAGAAGAAGAGTGATGCTTTATTATTTAGATCACCACCCTTGCTTGCCCTGTGTGGCACTCACTGTATCTCAATGGCAATCTAATAAGTGTTAGAAGGAATGGAACAGCACACATAAAGCCATCATGGAGCAAGCCTGGGATAGACTGAGATGGTGCATATGAGCAGGCTGGCTGGGTGGGCTTGGGTTGTTGGTGTGAGTAGGCTGGCTGGGTGGGCTTGGGTTGTTGGTGTGAGTAGGCTGGCCGGGTGGGCTTGGGTTGTTAGTATGAGAAGCCTGGTTGAGCTTGCAGAGTTGCTAGTCTTTGCTAACGTCAAGGTATGAGACAGAAGCACACAATCCTCACAGAAAAAGCGGCTGCTATCTACAGGGTGTGGTTTTTATGAAAATAAGAGATGATGAGAGCATGTATTTTCTGCCGTGGAGAGGCCTGAGTCGTGCTACGAGCCTCCCAAACTATACAGACTAGGCATTCCCGAGCTCCAGGAAAACTGGTAATAACAAAAGGTAAGCTTATCTACAGCCTCACCTTTCACATACATGGTGTGTGTGTGTGTGTATAGGTTGGTGTGGCACTTTGTATATGCTTGGCCCAGGGAATGGCACTACTAGTAGTAGGTGTGACCTTGTTGGAGTCACTGTGTCACTGTAGGTATGGGCTTTAAGACCCTCATCCTAACTGCCTGGAAGCCAGTATTCTGCAAGCAGCCTTCAGATGTAGATGTAGAACTCTCAGCTCCTCCTACACCATGCCTGCCTGGATGCTGCCATGTTCCTGCCTTGATAATAATGGACTGAATCTCTGAACCTGTAAGCAATTTAAATGTCCTTATAAGAGTTGCCTTGGTCGTGGTGTCTGTTCACAGCAGTAAAACCCTAACTAAGACAGTAGGGAAGATAACTACATAATCAGCATCTAAATTTTGTTATTAGCAAGAGTGGGGGCTGTGATTTGTAATGTTTTGTGGGGCTTTGTGTGGGGAGCAAGTATGGGGATTAGTTTGGGGGCCATGGCTTTGAAGCACATTAAGGAGTTAGATTCAACAGAGTGTGTCTTTCCTTAGGTAAGAATTGTTCTTTCTGAATGGGTAGAATCTGAAAGGACAGAGAAAGAAGGGGGAAATGGGAGAAGGGCCAGAAGCGAGGGACTCTGGGAAGGCTGGCAAGTTTGTCACACCCAAATGGAGTCCCCACCCCATCCTGTGGCCCCTGGGTGTTTCCAACTAACCTTCAAAGAATAGAGACCCTTCTGGGAATGGTCTAGCCGACACTTAGGTGCTTCTAGCCACTGCAAGGAGGGCTCTAGAGCCTGGCCATAGGTGAATACCTGAGCCAGACTTTCCTGGAGAATAAAACCTGCAGGCCATGAAGGAGCATCCTACATGACCTCTGTGAATTTGAGTAGAAGAAACGAGTGAGGGGTTATGGTCCAATCAGGATGAGCCTCCCAGAGGAAGGGACTAAAGGTAACTACAAGGTCAGAGCTGGCTGGCCAGGAGCCTAGAGCCCCTTGTGAAAGGGACAGGAAAGTACCTCCTCAGTGGGGGAGCAGGAGGGCAGGCCTGCAGAGAAACTGGTGAGGGAAAATGTAAGCTGAGTAGTGAGGCCACAAAAAACACCCAGGAGAAGCAGGAGAAGGTATAGCTCCAGGAAGTTGGGCTGCTGGCTCCGCCTAGCGCTTTGTTCAAATTCAGAGGAGCAAAGATCTCCCTTTCCAGTCTCCATCCATTTTTCCACCACTCCCTTCGAGTTCGGTTGCTTTGTTTGATTTACCCAGCAAGGCTTCCAGTCCAATTATCGTTCCACGCCTTGGGAATCTTTAGGGATATGGAGGGAGAAACCACTTGTGTGGAAGCCACAGCATTCTCCGGAAGATTCCACACAGACAGATAAGCACATGAACGGGCGGAATTGCTACGGCAGGGTCCAGGGAGTTTTCAACACAGATCATGTCAGATGTGGTTCTTTTCCCTTCAGGAACAAAAATGACAAATTCTTCCCAGGTGGCAGCAAGAAAATTAAAAGTACAGCCCATCTGTACTCTTGCTTCAGATGGGAAAAAAAAAAAAAAGACAGACAAATAGAAATCACATTTCTTATGAATCTCTGCCATAAATTCAAACCCATTGGCAGCTGTGGAAAAGCCCAATGAGAACCTTCAGCACCCTAGCCCCTGACAAAAATAATAATTTTCACCACCATGCTAAGAGGACCCACGCTTCCAGAGCACCACAGAGTGTGCCAAGAACCATACCTAGAGCTCAGCTGCTGTTGACGGGTAGAAAGTTCTTACATTTCCTCTGGAGGAGTAAGAGAGGGTATGTGAAGCAGGAGGAATGGCAGTAGTGGAGAAGAGAAAGACTAATGAAGCCAACGACATGACCCGGGAGTCTCCATTGCCATAACCAGCAGCTGAGCCTGGGCCACAAGCAGCCGTCACATCTGAAAAGCAAAGTGTGGTGCGCTTGGTCGGAACACTGCCAGATACCTTCTGAAAGCTGAACAGTTGTTGGGCTAGAGCAGAGGAGCCAAGGCAAGCATGGGACCAAGGAAGGGCCAAGATAAGCAACAACCATTACCTTCCTGCCTCGGGGTATGCGGCGCATTTTTGACAACCATCTAAAGTAATCAATAGGTGTTCAAAATGGCTTCTGAGTGGACCTTCGTGAGTCACTGTCAACACAGCATGCATGTGTTGTAGGATATTTGATCACATCGTGAACCCCCAGATTGTGTTATTCACTGAAAAAACAAACAAACAAACAGTTTCTAGTTGTGGTGTGACTCAGCCCTGGGCACACACCTTTAACCCCAAACAATGAAGATAAAGTTAGTTTGTAGAAGGAAGCACCCATGTTTGAAAGTCCTAAATGACTGGCAGAAAAGCTGATGAATCAGAGAAAGATTTGACAGAACAGGATCTGCCCAACTCTGATGAGAACAGAAAGAGAGAGGCTACCTAAGAGACAGCAATGTGGAGAGAAAAGGGATAGAGGAGGCACTTTGACCAGGAGAGTTTTATAGAGTCAGGTTGAAGAAAGAACAAGCTAGACACAGGTGAAGACAGAACGAGCCAAAGAATGAGAAGGAGCCAGAAGATTAGAACGTATTGCCAAAGTTAGTATGAGGCCAAGCAGAGCAATTCAGGAGAAACTGGCAGGAGCCAAATTGAATCAGTCAGCTGGGAGAGGAGTTTTCGCCAGAATAGCTGAGTTGAATCTGCCAGCTAGAATTCAGAAAGAACTAGAAAGAATGAGCTTATTCCGTGGCAAGTCTCAGAGGCTGAAAACATTCTAGGCCTAGATTAGATTGTACAAAGGCAAGAAGCTTCCAGGCCTCGGCCTAGGTTAGCAGATGGAGGCAGAAAGCCCCAGAGATGACAGTTAGCTCAGGAGAATAAAAGTTACTTTTACATGCATGTGCTACTGTCTCAATCATCAGTCTAATTTAGTTACGCATAGATGGCAGGTAGACAGAAGGAGTACTCATCTATGTACAAATCTCCATGGACACAAAGACACAGACAGACTCACCACCCTATGCAAACACAGAGTCTCATATAACCTAGACACTCCCACAACCTGATTCTCCCCCTCATCTATCTAGTCCTCACTGAGTGATGGAGCCTCACCCCCAATCCACCACTAACCAATACCTTGCTATACCCAAGTCTTTTCTTTGTAGATGAAAGAAGTCTTTAGAAAGTCCTGGGAGCCAGCTTCTATGATCCGGTGTCTGCTTTGAAAGGGGCTGGATTGGCACATAATAACCACCGTCTATTTCCACTTCGGTGACACAATCTGTGACCACAGCCCTGGGTGCCTAGAGAACCATTCCCTGATGATTCTTGTGAGCTCTCATTCCCTCTCTTCTTAAAACAACATTTTAAAAACAGTGCTTGGGGTCTGAAAGTCTGTTCATCAGGTAAAGCACTTGCCGTGCCAGCCTGAGAACCTGAGAACCTGAGTTCAGTCCCCGGAAACCACATAGAGGTGGGGGAGAGAGCACAGTACATACAGTTTTCCTCTGATCTCCAAATGTGCTCCTTGGTACACACACATACCACACACACACACACACACACACACACACACTCACACACACCACAAACACACACACACAAATATAAGTTTTTAATTGATATAAATAATATATATCTTTGGTATGAAACTCTATGTTTTAAAATATGTACATATGTGGAACACCTAAGTCAGCTAATTAACATATGCATTAGATCCAATATGTTTTTTTTTATTGGATGGTTCATTTCTGGCTAGTCATCATGTTATATAATAAAACTATTGAACTTCGCAATGACCTGATTAGACTTGAACATCTGCCTCTTGGTAGATATGATCAAGTATACTGCTAGTTTTAATTCTCATCTTGGCACAGCCTAGAGCCACCTAAGAGGAAAGTTTCTGCTAAGAAATTGCTTCATTCAGGTTGACTTGTAGGCATGCCTGCTTGGGATTGTATTGATAATCAATTGCTATTGGATGGTCCAGGTCACTGTGGTTCTGAGGTGTATAAAGCCAGAAACCGAGCCACAGAGTGAGCAGTATTCTCCTAGGGTTCCTGTCTCTAGGTTCCTGCCCTAAATTTCCTTAAGGGTAGATTGTGACCTGGAAATATTAGTCAAATAAAAGAAGGAGGAGGAGGAGGAGGAGGAGGAGGAGGAGGAGGAGGAGGAGAAGGAGAAGAGGAAGGAGAAAGAAGGAGAAAGAAGGAGAAGAAGAAGAGGTTATCAAGTAGACCCTTTCCTCACCAAGTTGCTTTTGGTCTGTGTTTTGTCACAGAAACAGAAAGAGAACTAGAATACTAAGTAAAATGAGCATTTCCAGAAACATATAAATTCTTCTATAAAATTAAAGAACCAGTAATTCTTGTCACTAGCACATATAGAGCATTTGGAAAATTTTAGGCTGTACTAACTGAAAATGACAAACTGTGAATTTTAGCTCATGATAAAGTTTGTTAAAATATGTATTTCTGGAGTGTCTTGTGGCAGGATGAGCCAGAAATGCCCCCCAAAACCCTAAGAATGAGGGGACAATGAAGCATCAGAAGAGGGAACCTAGAAGTAACTGCAGACGTGGTCAGCCAACAGAGCTTAGCAACCGTGCTGACAGCGTGCTGCAAAGCAAGAAAACCTCTCAGTAAACGTTGCTAGGAAAACTAGGGTAAGCATACAAATGAGTATAAACCAGATCTCTCTCTCTCTCTCTCTCTCTCTCTCTCTCTCTCTCTCACACACACACACACACACACACACACTCTTTTTCACACACACACACACACACACACACACACACACACACACACACCAGGTACAAATCAACTTAGGTATGTGTAAGCCCTAAAGGCATGAAACTGTTAGAAGAAAATGCCTTAGAAAAAAGTATTTTAAAATGCTTCAGGACACTGAAACAGAAAAGGAGGTTCTGGACAAGATCCCTTAATGCAATGGTTCTCAGGGGATCAAATGACCCTTTGTCAGGGGTCACCTAAGGCCAACGGAAAACACAGATGTTTACATTACGATTCATAGCAGAAGCAAAATCACAGTTATAAAGTAGCAATGAAGTAACTTTATGGTTGAGGGGCTCACCACAACATGAGGAGCTGTGCTAAAGGGTGGCCACTTAGGAAGGCTGAAAACCACTGCCTCAAAGCATGGAGACTAAGTTAAGCAATACACAAGTATGCCAAACTGGAGACCTGTTTGAAGGGAAGCAGTCACCAGAGTGAAGAGACGGCACACACAGTGAGCTAAAAACTTTACAAACGACAGCTGACAGATCAAGAATACATAAGGAACTCAAAAATCTCAATGACCACAAAGACGTTAAACTGGTTTTTAAATGGGTAAGTCTTAACTAGACATCTTTCAGAAAGAAAGCATACAAAATGGTTATAATGGTTATGACGACATGTTCAATATCATGAATCATCAGGCAGACATAAACAGAACCCACAATGAGTTGTCACTGCAGAGGCTGGAGAAGAAAGGAACCCTTTCCATTGTGCTGGTGGAAATTATGTTCATGGGCATTATTGTACACAGCACGGAAACTCCTCAATCAATCAATCAATCAATCAATCAATTGAGAACTATGATTCAGGAATCTCACTGGAGCATAGACACACCAAATCCAAGAAATCTGAAAGTTGAAGAGACATACTTCTGAGTCTATGCAGTACCATCAACAAGAGCTGAGATACGTAGACAACCTAAACTGCCATCCAATGATGGATGAATAAAGAAAATGAAGGTCTCACACACACACACAAAAGAATAGTATAAACCAAAAAAAAAAAAAAAAAAAAAAAAAAAAGGATTAAAAGCCTGTCATCTGCTATGATAAGCACAGAAAAGTAGACCACCACAAACAAAAGAAGTAAGCCGGTACAGAAAGCCAAATATCACATGGTGGCTGCTAGCGTTTGAAGTTAAGTTTCCCCAAGGATATGGGAACGAGATGCTGGGCTGGCCTGGGCTGTAGCATGGTGGTACAGGGTTGTCAGATAACAATTCGTACTGTGTCTCAAAAAGCTTGAAGGGAGGACTTCGACTGTTTTCACCATAAAAAATGATAGATGTTTGAAGTAAAAGATCCTGACAGAGAGTAAAAAATTATTTAAGTCCCTAGACCTGTGTCCAAAATAGCCCCAAGGTTCCAGGATGTCAGATGTTTGTTTGCTGTTTTTGCCTTTATAGCCCAATGCCAGGTGTTTGTGGTTTGTGTGTCTATATAAACCCCTCACCCCTTGAGCTTGTGGTCGACTCCTCTACCCCTGCATGGGGTACGAGTCGTCCCCAGTGCACTGGTCTTTCCCGAATAAACCTCTTGCAGTTTGTATCAAGACCGTTTCTTGTGAGTGATTTGGGGTGTTGCCTCTCCTGAATCAGAACATGGGGATGTCCTCAAGTTGTGGGTCTTTCATTTGGTGCATTGGCCAGGAATCGCGACCACCCTTGACGTCCGAGAATCGACTTGGACATATGGAGATCCCCTCTGGAATACGCGTGTGCTGGCCAGTGTCTCTCTTCTGAGTGTCTGTTTTCTGTTTTCTGAAATGAATGTGCGATTGTTGTGTTGGTTTGTTTATCTGCATCTTGTCCAAGATAGCACAACCACCCTCATCTCTGAAGAACCACTTGGAGGTGAGATTTCTTGTCTGAAACTGTTTCTGTGTGCCGGCAAAGTTTGGAAGTTTCTGTTTGCAGTCGTGAAGTCTCACGGAAGACTGAGACTTGAGTCTCGAGATGAGACCCAGAGTGTGATCGGCAGACGTGCTCGGATCACCGACTGCCTCTCAGAGTGAGAGGAAGAACTTCAGGAGTCCAAGTGGGATGAAGGTGAGGAGGATTCAGTAGTCTTCCTGGATTAGAAGGACTACATACCAGCCCGACCTTCTGTATCCCTGGATTGGTTTTGTATATTTGTCAGTCTTTGTGTGTGTGTCTCTTGTGTCTGTTTTGTGTTTTTCATGACTTGGACTATGGGATAGACTGTGACCCCCCTAAGTTTGACATTAGATCACTGGACTGTTTGGTCAAGGGCCCACAATCTTCTAGTGGAAATCAAGAAGGGACCTTGGCAGACATTTTGTGCTTCTGAGTGGCCAACATTTGCCGTGGGCTGGCCACCACCAGAAGGGACTTTTGACTTGACTGTAATCTTTGAAGTTAAAGCAGTTATCTTTCAGGACGAACCTGGACCAGCAGCCCTACAGAACTGTGTGGCAAGACCTTGTCCAGAATCTACCCCCATGGGTCAAACCGTGAATCCTGCAGCGGAAGCCAGGCTCCCAAGCCCTGGCTCTCTGTGGACCAAAAGTGAAGCAGAAGGTTCCTCCGGAAACTGAGCCTTTGCCTCTGTCCTCAGCTCCCCCCAAGATCTATCCTGAGATCGAGGGGCCTCCTGAGTGGCCAGAACCTCCTCCTCCCTATCCCTTGCCCCCTCCAATTCTTGCACCTCCACGACATCTAGAGGCAACCCTTGGGGCCAGTGGCAGCGCAGTCGGAGGACCGGAGGACCCACAGCTGGAACCTAAAGCCGGTGCGCACAGCATCTCTCTGCAGATGAAGTTCCCAACACCATGCCTGCCTTTTCTTTGCATGAAGTGGGGCCACCTACAGACCCTCACTCTCTCCAGACTCATCAGTACTGGCCATTCGTGTCAGCTGATCTCTATAACTGGAAATCTAACCATCCTACTTTTTCAGAAAATCTGGTTGGACTAACCAGCCTGGTAGAATCATTAATGTGTTCTCATCAGCCCACTTGGGATGATTGCCAACAGCTTTTGCAGGTTTTTTTTTTTCACCATGGAAGAGAAGGAAAGAATTCTCTTAGAGGCCTGGAAGAACGT
The DNA here is from genome assembly GCA_902729485.2 of Mus minutoides. Lineage (NCBI taxonomy): Eukaryota > Metazoa > Chordata > Mammalia > Rodentia > Muridae > Mus > Mus minutoides. The sequence continues at coordinate 1,200,780 of LR749571.1, forward strand.
CCCAGGGACTAACGGGGCCCCAACCAATTTACCCAATGAGATAAACACAGGGTTCCCTCTCAACAGACCCAACTGGGACTACAACACAGCTCAAGGTAGGGAGAGGTTGACAGTTTACTGTCAAGCTCTGGTGGCAGCAAGATGCCCCACCAATTTGGCAAAGGTAAGAGAAGTAATGCAGGGGCCAACGGAGCCCCCGTCTGTTTTCCTAGAGAGGTTAATGGAAGCTTATAGACGCTACACTCCCTTTGACCCGACCTCTGAGGGTCAACAAGTCGTGGTAGCTATGGCTTTTATAGGGTAGTCAGCATCAGACATTAAAAGAAAGTTACAGAGACTGGAAGGGTTACATGCCATGGCTTTACAGGATTTAGTTAGAAAGGCAGAGAAAGTGTTTAACTGGAGAGAGACTGAGGAAGAAAAGAAAGAGAGGGAAAATCGCAAGGAAAAAAAAGGGGAAAAAAGGAGAGATCGAAGGCAGGAGAGAAACTTAAGCAGGATTCTGGCCGCAGTAGTAGGAGAGCGTGAGGGAAGAGGTAGATCTGAAAATAGATGGACAGGGTACCTAGACAACAGGGAATCTAGACCTGGTGGAAGAAGACCTGTTCAGAAAACTAGAAAAAGACCAATGTGAATACTGCAAAGAAAAAGGACACTGCGTGCGAGAATGCCCTAAGAAGAAGGGGAAGGCCCTTAAAGTCCTGGCTCTAGAGGATGATGATTAGGGGAGATGGGGCTCAGACTCCCTCCCTGAGCCTAGGGTATCCCTGACTGTGGAGAGCACCCCTATGGACTTTCTAGTAGACACGAGGGCAGAACACTCCATGTTGAAACAATCATTGGGAAAACTCAAAAACAAAAAAACCCATAGTAATTGGAGCCACAGGCCAGAAACAATACCCTTGGACCGTAGACTTAGACAAAGGACAAGTGAGTCACTCTTTCTTGGTCATTCCTGAGTGTCCCACACCACTTCTGGGGAGAGACCTTTTGACTAAACTGAAGGCCCAGATCAGATTCACTTAAAAAGGGCCAAGAGTAAGTTGGGAATCTCCTGCCTCCATGATTCTGGCCCTACAACTTGAGGAAGAGTATTGCTTGCATGAATGTATGAAGCAAGCAGATGGGCCAGACCTAAGAGACTGGCTGAATGCCTTCCCTAGGGCATGGGCGGAGACCGGGGGCATGTGGATAACTGTCAGAGTACCCCCTGTGGTTGTGAGACTGAAGACGGATGCTACCCCTATAGGGGTATGGCAATATCCAAGGAGCTGAGAGGCTAAGTATGGAATTAGGCCACATATTCAGAGACTATTGCAACAAGGTATTTTGGTGCCTTGTCAGTCGCCCTGGAATACCCCTCTGTTGCCAGTAAAGAAACCTGGCACAAGTGACTATTGACCTGTCCAAGATCTGAGAGAGTTCAACAAGAGGGTCCAAGACATTCACCCAACTGTTCCTAATCCCTGTAACCTCCTCGGCTTGCCCCCCCCCAGGGCTTGCCCCCCCAGGGCGAAGATGGCATATAGATGCCTTTTCAGGATGGGTGCAAGCCTAAAAAACGAAACTGCCAATGTCGTGGTCAAGAAGATCCTGAAGGAAATTTTTCTACGATTCGGGATTCCCAAGGTAATAGGGTCCGACAACAGACCCGCCTTTGTTGCCTAGGAAAGTCAGGGACTGGCCACCCAATTGGGAATTAATTGGAAATTACATTGTGCTTATAGACCCCAGAGTTCAGGACAGGTAGAGAGGATGAATAGAACCTTAAAAGAGACCTTAACCAAATTGACCATAGAGACCGGCGGGAATGACTGGATAGCTCTCCTTCCCTTTGCCTTGTTCCGTGTCAGGAACACCCTGGGAAAACTTAAGCTCACTCCCTATGAAATCCTTTACAGGGAGGGGGGGGTGCTCCCCAACTCACCGAGGTGGGGGGAGTGTTAGAATTTAACCCTAGTCCTTCATTGTTTGCACAAATTGTATGAAAGCCCTAGAAGTGGTCAGAAATATGGCCTGGGAGCAGCTCAAAGAGGCCTATAAACCGGGAGATTTGACGGTGCCACACCAGTTCCAGGAGGGAGACTCAGTTCTCGTCTGACGACATCGAGCTGGAAATCTAGAGCCTCATTGGAAGGGCCCCTATATCGTGCTGCTGACCGCCCCACTGCTGTTAAAGTAGAAGGCATCTCCACTTGGATCCACGCCTCCCACGTGAAGTGAGCTCCTGAGCAACAACCCCAAGATGATTGGAAATTGGAAAAGACTGCTGATCCTCTTAAGTTACGCCTATGCCGCCTGCGCAATTCAGAAAAAGAGTGACAACCCGCATCAGACTATCCCCATCAGGGAAAATACTTTTTGCCACTTCAAAAAAAAAAAAAAAAAAAACGGAACCCCCAGGGGCGTGGTGGCCAAAGGCCTCTTTAATAACCACCCTCATTTCCACTTTGATGGGCCCTTTTTGCTGCTAATGTTTGGCCCTCTGATTCTTAATAGGTTAGTGACCTTTGTAAGAGAAAGGATTAGTGCATTCCAGCTGTTGGTGCTGAGACAACAGTACCAGTCTCTGAAGAACCTTGAAGGAGAGATTGAAGTGTAGTTCTAAGATATGAACTAGTAACTAGATGAAGTGGGGAATAAAAGATTCTGACAGAGAGTAAAAAATTATTTAAGCCCCTAGTCCTGTGTCCAAAATAGCCCCATTGATCCAGGATGTCAGGTGTTTGCGTTTTTTTGCCAGGTGTTTGCCATTTTTGCCTTTATAGCCCAATGCCAGGTGTTTGTGGTTTGTGTGTCTATATAAACCCCTCACCCCTTGAGCTCGTGGTCGACTCCTCTACCCCTGCATGGGATACGAGTCGTCCCCAGTGCACTGGTCTTTCCCACGTAAACCTCTTGCAGTTTGCATCAAGATCGTTTCATGTGAGTGATTTGGGGTGTCACCTCTCCTGAGTCAGAACCTGGGGGAGTCCTCATGCTGTGGGTCTTTCAGAAGATGCAGCTATAAATATTCTGATTAAGATTTTGTACAATATATCCAATTATTGAAACACTCCATAGTACCTTGTTATTATATACCATGTTTGTGGTTTTATGTATGGGTTAAAAATGAAGGTGAGGGCTGGGGAAAGAGTTCAGCTGGTAAAGATGCTCTCAGCCAATGGCATAAAACCTCCTGAAACCATAGGCTGAAATAAATCTATCCTTCCTAAATGTGTTTCATAGCCACACAAACACGATGCAGTACCATACATACCTTAGCACTCTAGTGAAGAAGACAGCATGTGGGGGGCAAATGGAAATGCTCTATACTTTTTTTTTAACTTCTCTGTAAACTTAAAGTATCTCTGAAATTAAAAAAAAAAAATCTCTGAAGTAGGGATTCCCAATATCCCACTGCAAGAGGCTATAACTCAGTATACCTTATATGGGACTCAGTAATCCTGAAGGGGGAAGAGCTAAGCCGAAAGGTCCCAACGTGGGTTGCATGCATAGTCTTTTAAAAGGCTATAGTCCAAGATGCACTTGCTCAACTGTGGAAGAAACTGGTCAATGAGAAGTCTATCTATTTCCCTCCACCTTGGAGTGCCAGGAGTCCCAGAGATAATGCTGGCTTCCTTGTCCTTCCTTGGGCAATAAATATTACTCTCCACGCTGAGCCACTCGAAAATATTCAGCACAGGCCAGATTTCCTCTGTTTCATCAATCCCTAGGACGCATCACACTGACAGAGAACAAACACTAACGGTGATGATCGCCACAGACTGACCTGTGGACCACCCCACACCCTGTACCAGCTCTGCCAGCCCACACAGAAAAATTCAGAAGAGAATAAATGGCCTCGAGTTCCAGCAGCCTTCAAACGAAAACACCATGGTACAGGGACAAAAGCTATCCATTCCTCAGAAAAGGAGCGGCAGAGGGGTGGCAGCATGCATGTCTTCAAAGTCTGATTCCAATGAGTACAGATGTGCTTGGTCTAATGGTGTTCCCCAAAGCTGATCAATTAGAATATAATTTGAGCTAAAGAGATAGTCTTCAATAGTAAATGGAAGTCTTGGGAGATTATTAAAGGAGTTTACTTGAAGAGGATTGTCATAGGGTTACTATTGTCCTGATGAAAAACTATGACCAAAGCACCCTGACAGGAAAGGGTTTATTTCACTCACAGTTCCATATAACAGGTTCATTATCGAAAGCAGTGAGGGCAGGAACTCACACAGAGCAGGAACCTGGAGGCAGGAGCTGATGTATAGGCCATGGAGAAATGCTGCTTACTGGCTTGCTCCCCGTAGCTTACTCTGCTATACAGTGTCCCAGCCTGGGAACTAAACTAATGAGCTCAGCCTGTGGTGTGTGTGTGTGTACACGTGTGTGTTGTATCTGTATCCACTGGCAATTTTTTTATTCTTAATTCTCTCTCTTGCTTCTGGGTTCATATTGTAACACCCCAACCAACAACTTTNTCATACAGGAAGGAGAAGAAAGCAGCCTTTAGCTGTATATTACTATGGTGGGTATGTCTCGAATAGTGTATTTTGGACCTAGGAGACCCATAGAACCACCAGAGATCTCCCACATCCATGCCAGGGATGTCAGGAATCAACTGAGAATATTCTTAAACTCCATGCAAGGATAACTTGTTACTGAAGCAAGGTATTTCTGGTATTTAAAAGTGTTTCTAAGTAGAAAATCATTAACTAAAATTAATTAACCAGCACGGCTCTCAGCCCCAGTAAATGTAAACATCAGCAGCTGTGATAATAGGATTAAGGAATGTGAAATTGATCATGGAGCAAATCAGAGAATCAAAATTTCAGAGATGAAGTCAATCTCCTAATTCTGAGATTGAGACATTTTCCTTTGCACCTGCTGGGAGACTGTCACAGACATAAAGTAGAGGCTATCCATGGATGTTGTTTGATATTTGGGCTATAGCTGAACAAGCTGCCTTCTACTTTTTCTTTTTGACATTTTTTTTCTTTTCTGGAAATGGTAAATGACCCCATCCTTGAAGAGAAAGATCGAACCACAAATGCTGCTCAAAAAGGGGGAAACTTAGTTGTTGCATCTCATGTTCTATTAGACTACATTTTCTAGATCCTTTGGGGACAACTGTGTCCAAATGAAACTGCCAGCTTTTGACCTGTCAAAGGAGTTTCCAGGATCAGCAATACTGATAATGCATGCTCTATTAATAACTTCTGAGCATGTGCTGGACATTCTGTTATCTGGTGAGGGCATAGAGACTTCTCCTATGCTCTAGGACAAGAGGACACAGGAAACCTGTCTCTTTTCTCTCAGGGACTTGGCATTACTGCTCTGCCCAATAGAAGTAATGTGTGGGCCAGGAATGTAAGCCATAGCTGCCCTTTGAAGTTTAGCAGTCATATTTTTAAATGTGTTTTTAAATGAAACAAAATTAATGTGTTTTATTTCATCTAAACAACCAATTCAAAATAATGCTATTTCAATATGAATAAATTATTCTTTTATACTTTTTTTCACACTAAAGTTTTGGAATCTATTTGCATTTGGTATTTACAGCATTTCTTGGTTTGGACTGGTCACATTTCAGGCAGTCAGCAATCTCACACGCATGGCTAGTGGCTGCCATATTGAACCAGCTATCCTAACAAATCACACAACTGTGGCACCTTAATATAAAGTTTTGGAGGTTAGAAATCTAACACAGGTCTTTCTGTGTTCCCCGGGGTGGGGTGGGGATGGTAGTGGTGGGGGCCGAAGGGAGCTCCCTCTCCAGACACTCCCAGAATCCATTTTCACCCTTGCTGCTCTTGTTGACTCAAAGCCTTCCTTGGTCTTCACAGCTAGGTATCACGTCCCTCCCCATCCCAGGCTTTGCAATCACACAGCGCCAAGCCCAGAGCTGGTTAAGGATCTCCCAATTTAAGGAGATTCATTGAACTCTCATAGGTAGTTCAGGTTAAGTTCCCCCATCAGGGTCCTTAACTCCATGGCATGTGACAGCAGAAGGATCAGGAGTTCAAGACCACTCTCATTTACAGTCAGCTAGAGGTCAACCTGGACTACATGGTGCTCCATCTCAAGAAAAATAAGGAAATGAAGGCAGGGTGTGGTAGTGCATACCTTTAATCCCAGCACTGGGGAGCAGAGCTACTGGCTTTGAGGCCATCCCTGTCCATATAATGAGTTCCAGGTCAGTTGGGGCTACACAGAAAAACCCTATCTCAAAAAACCAAAAATAAATAAATAAATACACAAATAAATCTTTACCATATAAGGTAGCAGATTCAAAGATTCTAGGGTTATATATTTGGGCATATTAGAGGCAAACACTATTCTGCCAACTACTAATAATGTTCTGTTTTAACTTATTTGCAGTATAAAGAGAGATGGCTCAGTGGGTAAAGGTATTTGACACCAAGTCTGGTGACCTCAGTTCAATCCCCAGTTCCCACACAGGAGGAGGGAACAATTATTGTCAGTTGTCCTTTGATCCTTTGACTTCCACATACTTGCACACATACAAGTTTTTAAAAATGTAGTAAAATAATAAAAATATAAGTGCTAAAATCAAGAATTGAAATGGGGCTACATGGGTAGTTACTGCCCTGTTCTCTTCAGCTTGCCTGGGAAGAGCAAAGACTCCCTGCTTTAAGTAATAATCACTTTCACGAAGTTTTAATGATATCCCCAGTATACATTTTCCCCTCATGCATGCCACTGACCATTCAAACAAAATTTAATATCTTCTAGATCCCAGCATGTATCAGTCCTGTAACATATTTACAAGCACATGGTAAGATGAATTTGGACAGAAGACAATAGTAAAGATATCCTTTTATTAGGAATTTATGTTGAATTCTTTCATCGCGTTGCAAGTACATGAAGAATGGCTCATCTTTCACAGAACAAAGCCACAAATCCAACAAAATAATGAAGCAAGAACCAAAATGAAGTGTAATAAAAACAAACAAACATTGTAGAGGCCAGAGCACAAGTCATGCAAGGATAGAGAAGCTCTGAGACAATTACAGGTTTGTCCACACACAGACATCTGTCTTTCAGTGCTCCTTATTCCAACCAAGGATGAAGACTATCACCTGGACCATGGTTTTGGCTCCTTTCAAAAGCAAAGTCATGAAACCAAAAACCTCTTAGAGAAGGCACTATAGCCCATGAAGGCCAGCGTGCTCCCTCCAGAGAGGATGGACAGACGCTGAGGTGCCGCGTGCAGGGTGCACCGTATCTGAGCTCACCTGACCATGCACAGGGCTTCTCTGACTTTCCCTCTACAGATGCCTGGCCCCACAGCCTGGCCCACATCCGGTGGTAATGCTCAGGTAAGGGTTTTGTGACCAAAACAGCAGCTCTGCCCTGAAACTGAAGCTGAACTTGGGCAGAGAAAGGCTTCCTTTTAGTAACTTAAGAAGAAAACTCTCCGATTGTGGCTGGGGATGGAAATACGCCAGCAAGAGAAGACCTGAAAATACAGGCTAAATTAGGAACCAGCCTGTTTGAAACAAATGCGGGAGACTAAGGAAGGCTCACTCCAGCGAGGGAGCTTCAGTGTATTGTAAGCCATTGGCTGTGCTGCGGTACCACCCTCAGGCACACAGGGACACTGCAGTTTCAGGAGCACAGTCAGCATCCAGGCTGGGGCACGGCTTGGTTTGCTCTGTTCCAAAGGCTCCCTCTTATTACCCTGAAACACTGTGTGCTCCCAAGTTGGTCACAAGTACTACCTTGAGGGAACCATGTGGGAAGGCAGCGTGTCCGCACAGCAGCCATCCAGTCCTGTTAGCTCTGTGACCAATCCAGCCTGGCTAGGAACCACCAGTGAGAGTGATTGCCAAAATACCACTGTGCCTGGCTACCCAGAGCTCCAGCCTCTCCGTTCTGAGTCTCACAAGCTAGCCTTGGCCATCAATCAGCACGGCTATTCATGTCCCAAGACCACAGTGGCCAGGGCACAACTTTGCCTTCTCGTTGACAAGGACAGCTTTCCTCTCCTGCCATTTTTTTTAAAAGATTTATTATATGTAAGTACACTGTAGCTGTCTTCAGACACTCCAGAAGACAGTCAGATCTCATTACGATGGTTGTGAGCTACCATGTGGTTGCTGGGAATTGAACTCAGGACCTTTGTAAGAGCAGTCAGTACTCTTAGCAGCTGAGCCATCTCTCTATCCTAAGAGCCTCCTTCAATCCTATCTGCCTGTGCTGGCTACTTTTATGTCAACTTGACACAAACTAAAGTCATTTGAGAGGAAGGAATCTCAATAAAACACGGTAGGAAGCCTGTAGGGCATTTTCTTAATTAGTGATTGATGGGGGAGGCCCAGCTCATTGTGGGTGGGACCATTGCTGGACTGGTGAACCTGGTTCCAGCAAGCCATGAGGAGCAAACCAGTAAGCAGCATTCCTTCAGTCTCTGGACCAGCTCCTGCCTCCGGGTCCCGGGCCTGTTTGAGTTGCTGTCCTGACTTCCTTCAGTGATGAACAGCACTATGGAAGTAAGGCAAATAAAACCCTTTCCTCTCTAAGTGACTTTCATCATGGTAACAATGGTAACCCTAAGACACTACCCAGCCCTACCACCTCTTCCTCCAATCCATTATCTTTACAGGACATTTTTGTGTTCCTTCCAACCTCAGAGCTGGCCCAGGTTTGGAGTTCAGGTCTCTATATATCAGGTAGATGTAGGATTGAGGTATTACAGTAAAGGCAATGTCTTCTTGGTCTGTAGGAGAGGACTAGCAGCCAGAATGTGTACGTTTGTGAGGAGGCAATTTAGGAAGTATAGAGATAGTGTTTTTAATTTTAATAGTTTTCAGTTGTGGTTAAACCTCTTCAGCTTTCCTTTTTTTTCATTTTATTTATTTATTTACAAAAATTTCAGAAGCTATCTAACATACCCATAACTTCTTTATATAAATCTTATTAACATCTCTTAAATTAATTTCCAGGTTTGAGCCAGGTGTGGGATACTTCATCTTGAGTTATTGGTCAGGATGACCTAGAGACCCCAAAAACATCACAAGCCACCGTTATTGTTCTTGGTTGCCCACCAGAACTTGATGGCAAGAGCCTTTTGCTGAGAACATTATATACTCTGTTCCTTGAACATGCAGAAACCAAGCTGGCACTGACCCGGCGGCTTCCTCCCTGCCCTCTAGCTTTAATAGTATCAAGGAAGTTTTATAAAGGCTGCTAGAGGAGAAAAGTCACTGACAGTCCCACTCACCTGTGCACACAGTGAGCTAAATGAAGACTAGCCTGACAAGACCCGATTGTGGGTATATTAGTGATATGACAGTTACAAACAAATCACTTTCTGAGTGGATTTACAGCCAGTTCCATGGGAGGGAATATATGCTTGGTGCTGTCAATCTAACCAAGAGGCCATGGCTGGGGAGCTCACAGATCCCAGGGGCTATTTTCCTAAGTGAACACAGTGTCAAATTGCCCTCAGCGCTGATTAGTCTGATGTCAACTGGACACAGCTAAAGGTATCAGAGAAGGAGAAAAGCTTCAATCGAGAAAATGTCTCCATAAGATCCAATGAGTTATCAATGGGAGAGGGCCTAATCCATTGTGGTAGTGCTATCCCTGGGCTGGTGGTCTTGTTCTGTAAGAAAGCAGGCTGAGCAAGCCATGGGAGCAAAAGAGTCAGCAGCACTTCTCCATGGCCTCTGCATCAGCTCCAGCTTCCTGCCTGGTTTGAGTTCCTGTCCTGATGTCCTGCAGTAAGGAACAATGAGGCAACCTTTTCCTCCTCAACTTACTTTTGATCATGCTGTTTCATCACAGTAACAGACACCCACAGATTAGTGCAGCTCTGGGCCCCCATCAGAGAAACTTTTTAATTGTTGTACTGGACAGCACTTAATACAGAAACTCAAAAGTGGTCAAATTGTGAAAATTGTCTCTGGAGCCTTTGATCATCTACTGTAACAGTCTCTACTCCCAAAGCTCAGAGAATATAGTGAAGAGGGGATGGGAAAACCCTAAGAGCTACTGGCCAGGGTGAAAGTGTTCTAGCTATGACAGGACCACTGGATTTACAAACTCATGGAAGCAGTAGTTGGCTTTAAAAGACAAGTCGGCCACCAGCACAGATGGGGTGGGGCTCATGGAAGATGATGGACAAGTCAGCCACCATTCCAGCACAGATGGGGCGGGGCTCATGGAAGATGAAGGAACAAGTCAGCCACCATTCCAGCACAGATGGGGCGGGGCTCATGGAAGATGAAGGAACAAGTCAGCCACCATTCCAGCACAGATGGGGCGGGGNGCCACCATTCCAGCACAGATGGGGCAGGGGCTCATGGAAGATGAAGGAACAAGTCAGCCACCATTCCAGCACAGATGGGGCAGGGGCTCATGAAAGATGAAGGATTCTAAGAAAACGTACTTGTTCTTTAAGGATAAGGTCCTTGGTAGGTTGACCACACACCACTGGTTGTCCTTACACACATACATTAATGAACAGCACAAATTGTACCTGGTGAGTTATTTTGTTTTGTTGTTTCTTAAGTTGGCAGAGGAAATAAAAGGTGGCGTATGGATCCAGAAGAAGCTATGGAGAGGAATGTGGCTGGAGTATGATCAAAATGCACTGTATGTATGAAGGCTGTAAACATGAGCACACATTTAAACCACTATATAAAGTTTTTAAAATATAATTTGAAAAGAATTATACAGGGGCACACCCTTCATAGTTTACTACTACTGCTTTGGACACCTGCGCTGTATATCCCTCCCTTTTCCCACCTATACAGGAAGTTACCCTGGATTCTCTATTAATCTTCTCCAACATTCATATACCAATATAACTATAACTATAACTATAACTATATATATATATATATATACACACACACACATATTACTTTTGAGTCATGTGTATATATGTGTGCATACATGTACACACACACACACACACACACACACACACACGACTATCAAGTTATGTGTCTCTCGCTATTTACCATCATGTTTGGCTTTATCTGATTCTTCTATTTATACCTTTCTGTGATGTTTTTGCTGTTTTGTTTAGTGATTCCAGATTGATGCATATAGCTGTACCATTTTTTTCTATTTTAAATTCAATTAGATGAATACAGTCAGCCCTCCATGCCTGTGATTGGTTCTAGGTTTCCCTGTGGACCCAGCATCCTAAGATATGTAAATTCTTTTTATAAGTGTCACATTTGCATATAGCCTATGTGCATCCTCCTACATACTTTAAATCTCTTCTAGATTGCTTATAATACTCTTTAAATAATTACTCAACAGCATTGTTTAGGAAAATAGAATTCTGCATGTTAGCTGCAGATGCCACTTTTCTGTGAGTATCTTGGTCCCCAGTTATTTCTCCAATGCAGAACTCTCAACTACTACAAGGGGAAGACAACTGTGTATCAACATTTGTTGATAAATATTATAAATTTGTCTGTCGATAAATATCCTGTTTTCCTGTTGAGAACAATTCCACTACACCTCATATACATTCATGCATACACACACACACAGTCTCTTTTCTTTGGAGTTTATATGTAACAATACTGTGTGTCACATGGCATATACAAGTCCAACTTAAGTCATGCCCAATTATCTTCCAAAGTGGTTTGACTAATATTTGCTCTTTCATAAACCAGATTTTCCTGAAAAAAAAACCACACACACACACACACACACACAGAGAGAGAGAGAGAGAGAGAGAGAGAGAGAGAGAGAGAGATGTTGTGAAGGAAGCTTATTGAGGAAGACTCCCAGGAACAACTGTGAGGAACCAGGAATTTGAGATTCAGGTCTACCATCTTCTTTATTTTTGAGGGGTATGTAATTTCTTTAAATTCTTATCTTTTTATGTGGTAGTGGGTGGGTAGGGGAGCAGGGCGGGGGATAGGGGAGGGTTTAGGGGACTTTCGGGATAACATTTGAAATGTAAATGAAGAAAATATCTAATAAAAATTGGGAAAAAATTCTTATCTTTTAGTAATTCCTTGACAATCCCATAAATAAACACAAAAGGTATCTTGATCATATACACCCCTGACATCCCTCCCACTCCCGCAGTTCCCCTACACTTAGCCCTTCCACCTTCAGGTCCTCTTGATTTTTTTTCTCCTTTATAAATCTACTGACCCCAACCATGAACTATATGATCATGGGCAAATACTCCCATTGAATCAGCCACCCTTGAGCTACCAACAGCAAAATAGCTCACCAGTTTGAGGTAGAACCTCAAAAGGGCTGGCTTCGTCCATGCTGGGATTGTCTTGATCATGTGCAAGCAACTGCAGCTGCTATGAGTTCTTAAGTGTAGTGGTCATGCAATGACCATACCATATACAGAAGACAGCATTTCAGAGCCTGTATCTTCATCTTCTGGCTTACTCTTCCAGCTCCCTCTCACACTGTCCCCGAGCCGTGGGGGGATTGATATAGCCACTTAGAACCCACAGCACCCAATCCTCAGCAGCCCAACTCATATGGAGGCTTTTACAGTGGTACGGCTGAATTCTTTTTCTCCCTTTAACTTCACTGCTACATCCACTCCAGTAGTGACCCACCTGACAGGCTGGAAAGTCTGGGCACGGTTTCAAGGCAAAAAGTTCACAGAAACTTAGTCTCCTGGAATCATGGCATCCTGTATAAAGAGTGCTCCATGTCCTTGCTTTAGTTGGTAAACAGATCTGTGTGCTTCCTTTCAGTATTGTTCTGTTATGGGTGCCTCCAAGAAATGACTTAATACCTAAGCAAGATCGAGCTTTGCTTCCTGGCCTTCATCAATGCCCTAGGTGGTCCTTGAGCCAACCCTGGGCTTGGAATTCAGAAAGAATGTTGTCTATTCAGTGACATTCAGAATTGCCTTTACTATTGTAAGAGAGATAGTGAAATAAATCAGACATTACTATCTACTACATAGAGTTAGAAATCTCAGGGCAAGCTTAGCAACATAAGTTTAGAATTCTTGTTATAGTTACATATGGCAGCCTACATTACTTATTAGTAAAGTCCCTCCACACTATCACTTAGAACAAAAGCCAAGTCACTCCCATATACAGGAATTTACAATGGTTTATAAAGTAGATTGGGCTGTGGTTTTAAGAGTATTGCACTATTCATGAGGAGGTTAGCTAGAGCGGAACTCCTTAATTAGAACCATGACTTGGGTGTGAATGCCCTTGCCCTGGGAGTGTTAAGACCTCACACCTGGCTTCTAAAACTATAGCCGACCTTAGATAGAGCTGACTTTGTCTCAGTTATTTTATTGCCCAGTTCCTACCAGTCTTTGTGTTTATATTTCCTCTGCTTTGTGTAAGAGTTATTAAGCATCCGGTGATCTCATTGTACCTTGCCGATGTGTTACCTAACTTCTCTATCTTCTTCTGTATAAAAAGTCTGATGCTCAATTTGACAAATGACACTCAGATCCACACTCCCTTGTGTAGTGTCTGTTTGTCACTCGCCGAATCCTTGCCCACTTGCTCCAGAGAACCCATTCCACGCAGACAGGGGGCCTAAAGGGTCTGTGGCACTTAACATATATTTTTCTCCACAAATTTTTAATACAACCTCTATTTTTTTTGCTAATCACCTTAGACATTTTAGCTTCCTTATTCAGTAATCCAGAAAAAGTAGAAATACATGCATGCATGCATCCCTAGAAAATACAGGTTTTGAGTTTTGTTAAGTCTATGCATGGTTGTTTCTGGAACTTTTGCACCAATCTAAGACTTTTTTTTTTTCCTTTTTCTGAACAACTACACAAATTTGACCCTTCTCCCTTAACTTACATCACTTCGTTTTATATATCCAGCCCATTATTGACTTTCTGAAAACTATTCTGTGTAATTTTTTCCAATTCACTAATTCTCTCTTAGCCATATCTACTCTGCTGTCAACCACAAATGCTGAGTCTCAATGATTTTACCTTACATTTAAAAAGATTCTTTTGCTTTAAAAACTATTTAGCTTGTTACATATATAAGCTTTTGGGGGTTTACCTATATGATAAAATTCATTGTTTTAAAATACTCAATTCAATGGATTTTAGTATATTCAAAGAACTGGATAACATCATCAGATCTAATTCCAGAACGATTTCATCAAACCTAATAAACCCTGTAGCACTAAACAGTCACTTCCCGGTGCCTTCTTCCCCAGGCTCCCAGCAAACACTAACCTAAAGTCTGCAGTCTGCTTCTGCCTCAAGTACTGGGATTAAAAAGGTGCACCACAACCACTCAGGTCCTGTCAGGTCCTGTCTTAAAAACATCAAACACAACTACTTTATATCCTAATGCCAGACTGAGTGGGTTCCAATTCTGTCACTTTCACTCATGGTTTTCCAGTTCTTTTTCTACAAAACAAAAACAAAAAACAAACCCTAAAACTTATTTCTCATTTTTCTATCTTTTTATGGTTTGGATTTGAAAATGAGCTCCTTAAGTTTTTTGTTTTATTTTGTCTTTGACAGGCATGGAGACTTAACGGAAAAATGTTAAAGCAACAACCTGCTTTGAACATTCTAAACCACCCACTTAGGGTNCAGTTCTTTTTCTACAAAACAAAAACAAAAAACAAACCCTAAAACTTATTTCTCATTTTTCTATCTTTTTATGGTTTGGATTTGAAAATGAGCTCCTTAAGTTTTTTGTTTTATTTTGTCTTTGACAGGCATGGAGACTTAACGGAAAAATGTTAAAGCAACAACCTGCTTTGAACATTCTAAACCACCCACTTAGGGTCAACTGAGGCTAAAGGCGTACATGGGAGCTAGCTTATGAACTCTGGTGTGGATTTTTCTCTGCCTTTATTCACTACTAAGATTGAACAGAAACTTGTGGAGTACTTTTTTTTTTCTGCCTGGCCCTAACTCTTCTCCTGTAAATATAGTCTCTTTTCTAAACTTAAATTATTTGGGCTTAAGACAGGTTCTTGCTATGTAGCTCAGGTTGACCTGGAACTCAGAAAATGACCCTCCCTTCTCCAAGACTCAGGAACTAAGGCAAGAAAGTCTAGCTAGGAGACTAGCCTGGGCTACCCATGGGAGTTCCTGTCTCAAAACAAAACCATGCACAGGTTCCAAGAAACAGAGTATGACTTTCCAGATACAGTGAGAACCTATCCTGGGACAAGGGTAACCATCATTCACCTCCTACCTATATTATTATTTTTATTATTATTATTATTATTATTATTTTATTTATTACTATTATTACCACTGACAATCTGACCAGTGCTCCTGAGCATTCAAATTAGTAAAACTGGCAATTCCAAGCATAATTTAAATATAGCATCTCCTCGTTAGTACTTACCTTAGAAGATTTTATATCAGCTAAAAGTTGTCAGCAGGCCTCTATAAACCAAGTCAGCCTTGGTCCAACAGGTGTGTCAGTGGGCACGGGTACTTGCTGCCATGCCTGGTGACCTGCGCTTGTGTCCCAGAACCCACAATAGAGAAGAGATTTACCTCCCACAAACTGTTCTCTGATTTCAACGTGAATGCTATGGCCCCAACTTAAAAATGTTGTGTGTGTGTGTGTGGGGGGGGGTGTATTTGTTTTTCCAGTCCAGTCTTAACCACATACTACAAAAGAAATCCATTCCAGTGTTTATTTAAAGGGGGATGGGTACAGAGGGAAGAGCCAAAAACAAACAAACAAACACCCCTAACTTGGGGTATAAGTCCTTTTTTTAAAATTAAAATTTGTATTAGTTTTTAAACTCAAAAGCATGCATGTGTGTGTGTGTGTGTGTGTGTGTGTGTGTGTGTGTGTGTACTTGTGTATGAGGACAACTTTGTAAATCAGTTCTCTCCTTCCACCTTGACATCAGACTTGAAACTGAACAAGTCTTCAAGCCTTGTGTCATAAGCAAGTTTCCCATCTCATTGGGCCTTGAATACCCTCTCATATGTTCCTTTGTCACTAATTCCAATCTGCATGTTTTCATCCTCTGCCTGTACAACAGGAGTAAAGTCAGTGTGGGACAACTGCAAAATTACAAAGGACGAGGAAAAGAGATGTCCCCTGCGCTCTTCATGGCTTGTACAATGTCACGAGCACTGAGCAGCTTTCAGGACCATCCCTTTCCCTTCTCACAGCACAGGACATCATGTGGTACTCACCCTTGCATATGCAATCTCTCACACTCAGAGAACCATGTGAATACTTAAGCCCTCACCGCATCCTCAATTCTGTACTCCTGAGGAAACAAGTCCTAAGTAGTCCCTTGACTTAAATCATTCAAAACCCTTTTGCTACATGTCTTACCTTTAGGACCATTCTCTTCTTGGAATCCTTAGTGTGTTTACCACCCAAGGCTATGTGTCTGCCCTTATTCCCAAACGTTTTGAAGCACAAATGAGCTCTTTTCCAGCTTCTGGGTATTAAATGCTCATTGGGCAACAATGGGCAACAATTGTACTTGTATGGCCCTACAATGCATTACATTCATCTTCAAAATCACAAGATGTATACTACTAAGAGTAAACCTTAATAGAACTCGTGGGCCTTAACCAGTAACAGCATGTAGGCTCACAGATGGTAGTATGCTTCACTCTGACG
This sequence comes from Mus minutoides, assembly GCA_902729485.2. NCBI lineage: Eukaryota > Metazoa > Chordata > Mammalia > Rodentia > Muridae > Mus > Mus minutoides. The sequence continues at coordinate 1,217,351 of LR749571.1, forward strand.
TGCGGCAGTGAGGAGGGTGTGTGAAGTGGAAGAGAATCAACAACTGTACTTTCAGCTCATTTTTTTCTCTATACCCAATATTTCTAAAATATAAAAAGCATTCAAATCTTACTAGTAAAATCTCATTATAAACTTAACCCACTCCTTCACATTTATCAATACTTGTTTTCTCCATTTTCCTGTTGACACTGATGTAATTGTAGAGTCACACTTGTCTGTTAGCATGTCTGCTAATACCTACAACCAAGAGCTAACTTTCGCATCTACCTGTGTCAGGGCTATGATGTCTGTAGACTACCAAGGAATGCTGAAGCCAGATCAGAACAATCTCAGAATCACAAACACGTGTTGAGGTAATGACCTTCAACTTGCATTAAATCCAAAATGAGCAGCCTCGCTTTTAAGTCTCCTACATTACCCATTAAAGGCATCAGTATTCAACTAAAAATATTCCTAATTTCTCTTGTCCTCAAAATCCATGATATAAGCACATAGCTCCTTTCATGTCTTCCAACATACCAGTCATGAATGACTTTGTTTTAGTTCAGCACAGAATGAACAGGATGCTACAGAAGGAAGACCATGGCTTGACATTTCTTAAATTTATTGAATAATTCTTGGCTGGGAGAGGAAAGATCACAGGCTTGAACAAGAGTAAAGACAAAAGAACAATTAACTGCAAATTATTACAAAAGTGAGTTCTGAAACATTTTTGAGCCACCGCTAAATAAAACTTTAGTGCATCTTGAAATTCCAAGTTTGGTAAATGAACATTAAATTACTCAAGAGCAAAAAGAGGAGTTACTATTACATAGTATAAGACCTTAGTGCACTAAATGAGCAAACTCAAATAAATGGCCACAATTATTAAAAGTTACTTCTATTAAATATTCATTAAGTGAACAAGAATGCAGATTGCTTGGAACACAGCACAAGTAACTGAAGGTAGCAAATCCAGCAACATATAAACCTGGCTTCAAATAGTCTCCAAACCATACACAATGGACTGCAATAGGAACCTGCACAACTGGAGTGCTAACTCTATGAAAGGAATGTACAGATGGTCAAAATAAATAAATAGAGAGGCAGAGTGACCAGCACCGCGCCTGTGTGTGCAGAGCAGGCGCACAGTAAACAAGGGATGCTTACAGGGCTTGTGCTGAAGAGCCAAGCGCACTTGAGTATGCCCCTTCCAATTCCAACAGACACTCCCACAGTTCTCGTGTGCTACTGACAGGCAGACACGATTTTAAATGGAGAGCATTTTCCCTACCCGTGTGTGGACCCAACATATTTAAACTCTGTGTAAAGATTTCTTTGAAAAATTACAAAATAATACACTGACTAGAAGCTGCTGCAAGTAGCTGTGGAGAAACACTACTAGTGGACGACAGCAGGTAATCATGAGGCTCTGGACAAGAATGGAGAGCATGCGCCACCACTGTCAGAGCTGCCAGCTGTCACATGGGCCAACAACTCTTTGCTTTCCACACAGTGCACTCAGTATATAGCTTCCTACCAGCAATATAAATCCTTTGCTAAGCAGAATTATAGTAGTATGAACTGAATTAATTCACATTTAATATCTTTAGGGGTAAATGAAGCATTTCTGAAAGTACAAAGGTACTACATGTGTTCACTGAAGACTGTTATAATGTTAGATTTACACCATAAGGAGCCAGCTCATCTCTACTGCCATTTCTTCTGCGGGTTTTTTGTTGGTTGGTTTTTCTGGCAGAGGTCTCTCTGTCTGTGGATCACAGAATGCCTTTAAAACTAGTGAATCAAGAATCAGGTCATTGCACATCACAACTTTTTATCAATTTTGAGTACATTGTATTTCATTAGAAGCAAAATGCATATGACAGTATACAAGTTCCAATATAAATATGTCAAGAAATCTGTGCTAAGATGGAGCATCTCGACAGAGATGCTCCAAAGACAAAGTGCTTTAAAGTAGCCTCCTTTCCCAGGCGTCCGACCCACAGGACTGCTCTACATACAAACGCTTTCTTTAAGGAAACTCAACCTACACTTCTGTGCACCCTGCCTATACTTCTGTTTTCTGGGTCCCTGCACCGTCGCAAGGTGAGGTCCACTCTGTCTTTGTTGCACTGAATGAAGAGCACTGAGTGAGCACTGCTTGGCTTCACCAGAATGCAAAGGAACCAGGAGCAGAGTTAAAGCTTGCCTCAAATAACTACACCAGCAGCTGAAACACACCCGGGCACTATCAACTTTAGAAAACCAACATTGTCATTTGCACCTCAAAGAAATTTAGAAGTCAGTTTTACTGCGAATCTAAGCAATACATATCATGCAAATTACATACATGCAGTGTGCTGGTTCCTCTTACAAGCGCAGGAGAGTGCACATGGGTATTATTCCCTGCATTTCCCCACTCTGGAAAATACTTGAAGAAACTTTTAAAAATGTATGTTTAAGGCAGGCCCCCCGTGTCTCTATGTTCAATTGAGAAAAACTACAGTTTATAATGTAGTTTCAAAATATTTAAATTGTTTCTGAAGTCAAAGCAAATCTGACATCTCTATAAAAATAACTTCTCCACCATAATTACTAATTCAAATTAACGTAAGTCCCCTGATAGGTGCTGTGTCTTTTACTCACTGTAGCTTCTAAAAAGGTCAGAGCTTGAGGAAAAAAAATGTAATGAAGAAAAATCACCAGCCCCATGCAATACGACCTGCTTTAGATTCCAGAATCGGTTAGGGGAGACCCACCCATCTTCACACACCTCAGACACAGAGACACAGCCTGGTCACCTCACTCAGAGCAACCTGCAGTCTCTAAAAACACAGCAGGGAATGTAGAAACCAAAAAAGATCATGAGAGGAAACTTTGCGAAATAGTCCATATACATTTTACTGGGGGAGAGGTACTTCGGTGCTAAAATGGCAGTTCTCAACCTGTGGGTTGCAACCTCTTTGGGGGCTACATGACCCCATCAGACCATCAGAAAACACCAATATTTACAAGTAATAGTAGCAAAATTACAGTTATGAAATATCAACAAAATAATGTTATGGTTGGGGGTCACCACAACATGAGGAACTGTATTAAAGGGTTGCAGTGTTAGGAAGATTGAGAACCACTTAGCTAAAAGAAATTACTCTTGGTGAAGTGAGGAGGGTTTTCTTCTTCTTCTTCTTCTTCAATAATCCAACACAGAAAATTATTATTAGGCTCCTCTGAATGCATTTCTAAATTAATTTTAAAATTTCAATTTATTTTACAACCTGAATTTTCATTTGTGGAATAAATCAAAAAGACAAATTCTTACTGCACAATATTTAGACGTTTTATTTAATGTTAATGGTGGTTTTCTAACTAAGAAAACACTAAAGTAAAAGAATAAACTAGTAGGAAGGTTAAAGTTTATCCTTGTGTGTGCACACGCACGCACGCGCGCGCGCGCACACACACACACACACACACACACACACACATTCTCTTTCTCAAAACCTCCCCCCTCCCCCCGGCTCCCCCCTCCCCCCGGCTCCTCATTTCAGAACAATTGGCAGTATTAGTAAATAACATCACTTGATGGAAGGCAAGGGGAACTCATTTATGATGTTCATAGAAACCTAAATCACTAATGAGTCTGCTAAGAAATTAAAGGTCTGGGGAAATCTACAAGTACCAATGGCTGAACTAGGGAAATAAAACTAGTTTTAAAGAACAGTACATAAAGAATACAAACTTATCAGAAATAAATAACAAAATATCAGCCTTAGTTTTCTTTCTTGACGTCAGATGACTTATCATTAGACATCACTTGTTTTCAAAGGAACCAAGTGATCACTTGGGCCAGGCTGGCCACCTCAGCCCTGTTTGCAGCAGCAGCAGCAGCAGCACTATATGAACCCAAACAAATGCTGTCAGGCAATGCCCCAGCCTCAGGCGGGGCTAGATCGTCCTTCACAGAACATTATCTCAGGGTCATAACACATACACATGTACAGAAGATTAAGTAAAGAGAATATCTTGACAAATATTACAAAAGTATGAACTATATACAGTGTAATGACATAAAGCATTTTAAAAGCTTCTTATTTTCCTCTCAATTCAATTAAAATGTTAAAATTCTGCATTGGAATTTTATCCTACATGTAAATCATCAGTTTCTTTACTTTCTAAAACAAGCAATAAAATATACTGGTCTGGAGTCTGATCTAGGCATTCTCTAAAAGCCAATCAAACAGCGACTTGCATCTTTCCTCCCTTGAGGTTTTTTCCACGACTTCGTAGTATTTAAGCACAGCCTGCAGGACATCTCCCACTTTCCATCCTTTCTCTTGTAACTGCTTTGAAAGCTAAGAAAGAAGGATTAACAGAAACATTAACACACATTAACAGAATATCATTTGAGGCAACAAAGTTTTTGTTTTTAATCTTTAGACAAAACTGGAAATCCTGCTGTTTACCATGAAATATTCTTTCCCAGTTATGAGATCTCCCCTCAACCACCAGCCCTTTGCCCAAATTAAACATTTTCGTTTCTTAACCTTTAGAAACACATCTCCATAGAATGACACTTCAGGATTGCTAGAAACAGAACCCAAATCTTGGCAGTAGACAGTATGCATGGGAATGAAGAGTAACTGTCTACAGGAAAATTCTTTACCTAACTAACCTCTGCCATACCCTCAATTAGAAACATAAAATAGTAATGAAAATGTCAAGGTTAATTAAAGGATGTAGATTTTCCTTTCCACAGCATATAGTGTGGTTTATATTCTGGAAAACACTCCACCTCAACAGAAACATGGCTTTCTAAGAAATGTAATGTTTCAACAAAAAAAGCAAGCAAAGAGTAAACAGGGTTTAAGCAAACGCTACCACTGCCAAACAGAACATGACCTTATATCTTTTTTTGTTTACTCAACTATGTAAGAATTCTTAAGTTTTAAAAGGCCTGTAAAATAAATTTTGGAAAACTATCTTACTGGAAGTGTTCTTTTCTTTAAACAGCTTTGAGATATAATTCATATGCCATGGGTGTTAGCATCACTGAACTGAAAACAAGTATCACACAGTCAATACTGGATGCTCTTTCCTCACACCAGGAAAAAAGCCCTGTCTCAGAAGCCCCTCTCCATCCTCCGTAGCACCTTCCAGTATGGCACTCATCCATTTGGGGCCTCATAGCTTTGCCTCTTTGGGGATATTTCATAGAAATGGAACTGTACGCTCTGTGTGTGGTCTTGGGCTGAGCATAGCTATCTTGTAGTAAAGCAGGACTCAGTGCCTTACTCCTTCCTACTAACCCGCAAAGCGCCTTCTCCATTCATTAGCTGATAGGACAGACGGAGACGTCTTACTGTTTTGTTCTGGTTGGTTCAAGATAGGGACTTACTATGACCAGAACTTGCTTAATTTAGAGCATGGTGGTCTCAAACATACAGTAATCCTTCTTATCTAATATAAGTAATCTTGCCATAGACATGTCTGAGGAGGTGTCTGTGTCCCCCAAGAGCACACCAAGCAGTGGAAGGCTGGGTGACAAACTATGAGATGTTTCCCACTACAGCTTCACCACTTCAGATTCTCACTAAGGACTTTATGAAGAAAGCAGCATCCCGTGTCCTCCCACGCTTCCTATTAACACCTTGACAGTCACCCTGCTGGTGGTGAAGTGTGTAGTGATTTTGATTTGCATTTTCCTAATGGCTAGTAAAGTTAAACACCCTTTAACTCTAAGTTCATTTTAAAATTGTATTATGTGCCTTTTTATTTTTAAAATGAAGTTCTTTGTATGTGCTAGGACTAAGAACTTTATAAATATAAAATTATAAACATTGCCTCTCATATGTGAACTGTCTTCTTGCTTTGTTGGCAAAGTCTTTCAATACAAGTCATTAATCTAGTTTCTCTTTTGTTACCTAATATGTTTATGATTTTTTAAAAATACAATTGTATGCTATCTTCTATTTATCCTCAAGGTAATAATGTCTGTTCTATTTAATAATGAAAATGTTGAATTTTAATGTATGATCCAGAAAAACAGAAAGTATTTCTATTATTCTTATTACTACCAAACATAAGCTGTACTTGTCTCAACTGTTTCAAATATCCCCATAGCCTTGTGGAGTCCTAGCTAGACACAATCTCTGAGAGCCAATAGTTAAAATGAGCCATAAATATAATAAAACCTTGCCATCCACAACTAAGCATTGTAATTGACTCAAATCAAGCAAAGATCCCTGAGCTAGGTTACACGACAGCACGGCCTCCTCCTCTAAACACCACCTGTCAACCCCATGTAGCCAACCAAGGTCTATCTTACGCCTAAGTTCCAACAGTTTCCCTAGTTTCCACTTGATAATTCATTTGAGTCTTTCTCCTCCTTCAAACAGAAGTCTCAAGCTAATAAGCTCCACTTCAGAGTATTCACATCCTTCACAGACATCTTCCACAATACTACTGTAAGTTTTGAACTAGAAAATAGAGTATTTTGGGTTATCCTTTCCTGTCCTTTTTTGATTAATCTATATTGTTTAGTCACTGGACTGTTTTATACTATGGTAAGGTTATAATTTTTCATATGGAAAACTGGGGAAGAACACTCATAAAACTAAAAACTGAAAATACCTACTAACAGTATGCTTGCTGCATACTAAAAAAAGTATCTAATCTTATATTGATTTTTTTCATTGTATCAGCCTTCTATTCACATAAAGATGAGAAAGACCTAATTAATTAGGTACAATTATGAATCAGAGAAATAGAATAGCTGTATCTTTTCTTAAGAATTCACGAGCTGCTTATTACTGACATCTAACTTCTAGGGTTAGGATGTTGAAGATCAAGTACTTTTTCTTTACAGTATTATAATTAATCCTTACAAACCTTCAAGGTAAGTTCTCTATGACTCTAATCCCACATGCAAGTAAGGAAACTGAGGCATTCACTAATTCATCTGCCCAAGGTTACACCTACTAGAAATGGCAAATCTAAACCCAACTATAAGACTCCTACATATTAATATTCTGCAATCAACAAGCATTTTGCTAAACCAACAAAGTCGTTAAGATTATTTAGTGGTGTAACTATTTCCTCACTACCACTCTAGAAGGGAGATACTTACTAATATAAAATCCTTCTTTGCAGAGTCCTGAAAATAAAGTTCTGCAACTTCCGCCTCAGAGGCAATGAGCCACTGAAGAATAATCCTTAGTTGCGGGTCTACAGCTCCAGGCTCCATGTCAATGTTCATAATTAGCAGAGTCTTTTCATTTTGTTGCAAATCTAGTAGTAAATTTAAACAATAGGAAGTAAAGTTTATCCAATCTACTTTCAAAACTCTAGTTTTGATTTAAGATTCAGGCGAATGCTTTCCTAAACTATACCATAATGTCAAATATAGCATTTCTTAAGGACAAAATAATGCTAAAACAAAGGAATATTTTTGATCATTTACTGTTGGCACAAATGTAAAATACTCTTTGGAGTGAATTTAAGTATAAGATAAAGAGGAACTGTTCTCAATTTTACTTTCGTGTTAATGAGAATGATGTTTTCAATACAAAGGAGACATTCTAGCTGGATGATGGAACCAACGTCCTGTGAACCAGTGTCATGTTTAATATTCCCACTCAAAAATAACTGAGTACAAGTATCTAGGGCGTGCTGCCAGTCCTTAAGCCAGTATGTACTGGTAATGGAAATGCTGGTGAATTTCTTTGTGGTTGATGAACATTTTTCTGTTATAGTATATAAGGCACTCTAGACCACTACTAATCATTTTTAGAATTTGTGTTAGCCTTCTATTCCTAATGTAAAAATTTTGATCCATGTTATACTCAGGAATTTATCATTTTTTGCATTTTGTGCCAGTATCAATCAAAAGTAAGTATATGTTTTCTTTCCTATGCAGAGTCTACATTTAAAATTACATGTGTATATGTACTTACATACATGCATGTTTGTATGAGCAATGAAAGAGAAGTAAGATCCCTGAGAGGAAGAGTAAGGTGACGTGAGCAGAGGGAGGACTGTCTGGTAGGGAGAAGCAGCAGCCAAAGGAAAGCATGAGGAATGGGGCCAATGGGAGACAGCAATGAGGAAGATGAAAGTGTAATGATATATAGTCAGAAATCAACACATGGAATCATCAATCACTTTGTATGTTAAACATAAAAAAGTAACATAGTAAATGGTCTGTATATGTTTATTTGTTTTAAAGGGGGTCTTAAATACTATGGAACAAGACACTGTATGTGAGGCCCTTAGTAAACCCTGCAGTGTTCCTGGGGTTGGAAGCTAGGCTAGTTAATGCTTTTCTACATTGCTAGGGTTTCCTTGGTTAGGGTCTGCTGGTTACCTGGCCTGATGGGAAACTTCAGAGGTCAATGCTGATGGCACCTTAACTAATAAATAAATTAATAAATAGGAAAGAAAGGAAGGTTTAAAAAGCAGATATTTATTATTGTAGGAATCCCTAATTTTGAGGCTTTCTGTCAATATAAACCAATCTATCTTCTAATGGAACAAATTTCAAAAGTTCACTACGACTTCATACATGAGAGATGCCCATCATCTCAAGAGTTGAGGTATGATGCATTTGAATATAATTAACCTCCTGGTTTCTACATATTAACAAAAGACATTTTCAGGCCTACTACTAATTTTTTTAATGAATTATTTTATTTATATTAAGTTGTACCTCTTCTCTTAATTATTCCTCAGCAAAGTTAGTTAAGTAATAACTAGGTTATTAAAGACCCACAACTTACATACATACATACATACAGATAGACAGTTTTTGGAATAATTATATTCATGAGTGTTATTAGAAGTATATGTCTTTTAAAGATCAACACATTAATGAACAAAAATAAAGCAAACACTACCTAGATTACCACTAACTCTAAAATTTATAGTAAGGGCTGGAGAGATGACTTACTAGTTAAGAATACTGGCTGCTCTTGCAGGAGCCAAATCTGACACCCAGCATCCACATGCCAGCTCTTAACTGTCTGTAACTCCAGTTCCAGAGCAATCAGATGCCCTCCCTTGGCCTTGTAGGATACTGCACACAGATATAGGCAAAATACCCAGTGACATAAAATAAAAATAAATCTCTAATCTGGGTTAGTGGGATGGCTCAGCTAGTAAAGGCGCTTGCTTCCAACCTTGAAAACCTGAGTTCGAATCTCAGGTCCCACATGGTAGGCAGAAAACTGAGTCCATGTGAGATGCATGACATGTGGCATTCATGTGTTTACACTTATGCACACTCAGGCACACATATAAAACAAATAAATGTAATTTTAAAATACTAAATAACAATAATTTTAAATCTGAGAATTTTAACTTAAGATCGGTTATGTAACTTCCCTGAACAAGAACAGTGTGGATATACTAGCTGGAAACTAAGGGTTGTATCTCAAAAAATTCTCTTCCAACATTTTATTGGCGTACCTACATTATTGGTGTGAGGATACGAGGTAGAACTCCCAACATAGAACACTAGGCTATTTCCAGCCCTCAGTTTTCCTACTTCTAAAAAAAATAATTTTTCATTAGTTCAAAAATAATTAAACATTATTTTTAATTTAAATATGCTTTTTAATAAAAAATACTATCATTTTATAATTTTAAAAAAGTAAAACCTGAGAAGAACATTCAAAAACTATATAAATACAATGAAAATTTAGGTTCAATATGTATGAAGTTTCTAGGCTCACTTGGATATTCTACTATAAGAATTAAAGTCACAAACTATGTTCAAGACTTTGCAGACAATGATATCTAGTGTTGGCATAATAAGAACTCTGTTCACTAAAGAAGGCTATTTCCTTTAAGTAAATATATGTGTGAGTATAGAATTAGAAGTGGAAGAGAGTTGTGGGGACATTTAAAGTTCCTTTCCATGTTTACTTTTTGGCTCATATAAATTTGACAAAAATACCAATTCTGTAAGTTACCAATTTAAAGGAAACTATGAGTTTCAGTTTGAGTGAACTTCTCATCCCCAGCTAAGTGACACTGTTTGGGACATTGTGAGGTCATTACTGCATGGGCCTGTAGGAGTAGGTCCCTTGGTGAGCTGTGAAGACCACAACCCATTCGCTCCTGTGGGATTCCTGCCTGGTTTCCTCTAGCCACCGGCCCCACTGCCATGTCCTCCCTGCATGAAACTCCTTCCCATTTGGCAAGCATTTCATCACAGAAAGTAAGTAATAAACATAGTAATAAATAATATGCTGTGATTACACTAAATTTATTTTATAACATGAGAAGGATTTTAGATTAAGTTTTAAAAAGAGAAATGTATCCCAAGCTTCTTCCTCAAACTTTTTGTTTCTGTGGTGATTTGTGATGTTTCCTAGCAACAACCCAAAGCTTATCTGTGAGAGGCATAAATACAAACCAGAGAGAGTTACACAAGCACAGACTTAGAGAAACTGTGACTAACCTTCTGCACCATCCTCCTGCTCGTCATCTCCATCATCCGGTCCATCACTTTTCAAAGAAAACAAGAGTAGTTAAAAAAAAAAAAAAAAAGAGCCTAATTAGTAATGACTTAAAATCACTTCTCAGAATAGTAGTAAGGAATGAAATGTTACAATATGACATATGACATTTAGAAAGGAGAAAATGGCAACCAAAAGGAAGCTTTGCTTCTCACATTATTTCATGTTAAAGTCTGAATTGCACATGATACCTACAGAAACCCTACCTTATCATGACATTTAAAGCCAAGCAACTTCAGGTGAAGTATTCTAACCTGGTTTTAAGTAATCTACTATCTGAATATCATAGACTGTCATGAATGATGAATACTATTGCTTCTACTAATGCCATTTATTGTTTTAAAACAATTTTCCTATACTATATGAAATTAAACTACATAGGAAAACAAAACAAAACAAAATAAACAGAAATCCTGTAGGAAGCAAGCTCTTTTTAATGAAATCATTGGTAGAATGAAAAATAGCAAGCAGAGCAACCCATGCAAACAGTCACACATTTTGCAATTAGATGTCAGTCATATTTTAGATAGTTGAAATTTTCATTAGATGTAAATATATTGAGCAGAATCATGTCAAAATTCAGGAGGAAAGCAGGTTGATACACACTGGATCTCTTAGGAATAATGACATCATGCATTAGTGATTGAAAGAGTCATCGGTGTTAAGTGTCTAAACTGGACCAACCTGTCTGATGTTGGAAAGGATAAATTGTCCTCATACAAATCCCCTTCTAAACCAAGACTGCTCCAGCTACTGCTGTTACCATTACTGCTGGAGGGAGAAAAGAACAGGGCTGAACCAGAAAGCGAACAGTGAACATCACCTGTGTTTCCTTGGGACAGCTTCTGTCCTAAAGCTGCCACAGTGGAGGGGAGCGTCCACAGAGGGGGCGAGAGACTGTCACTGCTAGTCCATAAAGGAACACTGGCAGGGCTGGAGATGAGGGAGTCTTTTCATTGTCCTCAAAACAACATGGAATCATTCTAAACTTACATTTATTTTTAAGATTAAAACAACATGACTGTTAGATGGCAAATGACTACATGATAAAATGAGTATCTCATGGCAAATCTTAACATGTACCTTATTAAAAACAACCAAAAAGGCAATATACTTTCCTACTCCTCAGTTTGGAGAAAATTTAAAAAGTAAAAAGGCCTAAGTTGAGGTCTTCTGAGATTTCTGAACAGTACAAAACAATGGTAAGGTGTAGGAGAAACTATCTCAAACAGCCCTTGCCTTCCTATTTCAAAGAGATCATCACATCAACATGCCAATCATCTTTATTTCTGACATTACACACACTAAGCAGTTGGCAAATAGCACATATTTTCTTCAGAAGAAAGCTAGAATAAGAAAGGCTTATTTAAGCAATACATTTGCATGGCTGGCTAGTCACCAAAGTCACACATAGTTCTAGCTTCTATTACCTAGCCAAAAGAAGAAGGCAGCTGTATCTACAACTACAGCAAGCATTGTTTGGAGAGAGAAAAAAAAGCAACCATATTCAAAAACAAAATTATAGCCTACTTTTCAAATTAAAATTTTCAACATGCAATTTAAAAATTCTATTCATTCCTGTTTATTAAGATAATTAGTAAGCACATTAGTTTGCAGTGATAAGCAGCTTTTTTACTTCCCACTCTCTACTAGTCAATTAGAACTTAGCATCCATACAAACCTAAATGTTGCCTCTTTAACATGAACTTACTTCTTGCACATCAGTAGGTGTTGTCAAGGTAACCAAAGTCATGATTACCAAAGGTTCTGAGTAGTTTCTAAGCATTCACAAATGTATCCATTTTCACTTTAACAATATCAAACTTTCACAAATTACAATGCATTAAGGTAAAACAAAGCCATTTTTCAACATATATTAAAACAAGCCTAGTTCCATTATAAAACCATAAAGACAACCAGAGGTTTACCTCAGTCCATCATTAAACAAACTAAAACACAGAAAATACAGTAGCACAGAACAGACAACTATAAACAAAAAGAGAATGATCTCAAATCCCATCTACTTTAAAAAAAATTATTTTCTAAAGAATGAAAACCACAAAATTAAAATTCTTACCTATATTCTACTAACAATAAATTTTCAATCTAATTAGTAATAAAAATCCATCATTTAAATTTTAAATGAACGTGAGAAGTAACATCTAAGTAACTAAAGAATAAAATGCAGAAATCTTTCTAAAGAAACCCCTCTTGCTCCTGTTTATAAGGGTGGTTCAGATTTCAAGTCAGTTATTTACAGAACTCTGCCTACCTCTAAGTAACATGGCTACCTCTAAGAGTGCGTTTCATCTAAACAGCATACTTTCAAAATAGAAGGGGCTATTAAAGTTCATTATTTTATACCAGAACCACACAAGTAAACCAAGAAGTATGATCACCCTATCTTGAGCCAACATAGATAATTTTGTATGTATGATGTGCTGAGAACTGAACCTAAGCCTTTCACATACAGGTGAAGTGCTCTATCTACCACCGAACTGTAAGTTCCTAACTCTAAAAGGATTTCTTTGTGTGGAGCGTTTGTCTCTTTGCAGAGGCAGGCCTTGGTAAATTGCGTTTGTCTCTTTGCAGAGGCAGGCCTTGGTCTTTGTGCGAGCGTTTGTCTCTTTGCAGAGGCAGGCCTTGGTCTTTGTGCGAGCGTTTGTCTCTTTGCAGAGGCAGGCCTTGGTAAATTGCGTTTGTCTCTTTGCAGAGGCAGGCCTTGGTAAATTGCCTAGGCTGGCTGTGAACTTTGTAATACTCCTGCCTCAGCCTCCAGAGGGTTAGGGCCATAAAACATCACACATGCCTCTAATATATAACTTCAAAAATGTTTCTAGCTATTCAAAATATTTAAGAAATTCACATACACATGCCAGCTCTCTTCTTGATCAATTATACTTCCTCTCTTTAAAATCTAATTTTTAAAACTGATTTTCTTTACTGACCTTCCTATTTAAAGTGTAAATTCAAAATGCTTATTGCCAACCTTGATCTCTGTGCCTATAAGAACACTAGCCACCAAAGATTTTTTGTAAAGCTACCTCTCTCAAATGTGGTCCAAACACTGTCACTGAAATCATTTCAAGTGCTTCTCAAGTACATGCATTTTCAGGCTCCTGCCTGGCCTACTGAGTCAATCCCTGGAGGTGAGGCTCTGGAAACCTGTACTCAACAGGAACACTATCAACCCAGAGTAAGTCCCAAGAACTGTCTCCTGTCTAAATCTCAAAACCACTGCAACATCACTAGTTTACTAGTGAATACTAACAGTACATGTATGAAACACACATCTTCCGACTAAACACTCTCAAGTCAGATGTGCTCCCTACCTGGGTTCACATAATTAATTTCTGAGCCTGAATGTATTTGCTCATATTCTGTATAATTACTCTGGCCTCAGCCTGATTTGGTTTTGTAATTGTTATGAGGCTGTCACTTCAGCCTGGTTCCTGAGTCATCCGTACTAATAAACTAAACACTGCAGGCAGAATGAAGGCTAGAGCCCAGTAAAAGACTTCCCCCTTGCAAAATTCAATTAACCCTCTCTAGTTACTGAGCTTTCTACAAACCCTCTTAAGACCACTGGCTTCTCCCAGTTTAATGTCACTCTTGCTGAAGTCTTGGAAGCTTGCTTTCCTTAAAGAAAAAAAAAAAAAACACTTAAGTGTTATTACAGTATTCCAGGGAAAATCATGATTTTTGACCTTGCTTTACTGTTTCCATTTTAAAGACTATTTTTTTGCATCCAAATTGTAAAAAAATACTCATTTTCCCATAGCATAGCAAACACAGTATCAGAAGGAAAGGAAAGGAAAGGAAAGGAAAGGAAAGGAAAGGAAAGGAAAGGAAAGGAAAGGAAAGGAAAGGAAAGGAAAGGAAAGGAAAGGAAAGGAAAGGAAAGGAAAGAAAAAAGGAAAGGAAAGGAAAGGAAAGGAAAGGAAAGGAAAGGAAAGGAAAGGAAAGGAAAGGAAAGGAGTAAACAAGTAGAAAACAAGCCCTCATCCGGAGCCTTACTAGGACACTGTGCTCTCCAGGCCGAGGCCATCTCCTTTCCTTACAGCACCTCATCCCCAGCCTTACTAGGACGCTGTGCTCTCCAGGCCGAGGCCATCTCCTTTCCTTACAGCACCTCATCCCCAGCCTTACTAGGACGCTGTGCTCTCCAGGCCGAGGCCATCTCCTTTCCTTACAGCACCTCATCCCCAGCCTTACTAGGACGCTGTGCTCTCCAGGCCGAGGCCATCTTCTTTCCTTACAGCACCTCATCCTCTCCCCCAACTTCACACTGTCTTCCTTCCCGCTCCCAGCAAGAACATTTCAAGGGTCTGGGTCAACAGGTACTGCACACGGTTCTTCTACATACATCTCCTGGTACAGGTATGCTGAGAACTTCTCCCTCCCTGAGGTCTAACTATTGCTGTTACTTATATTTCAACTGTCAGTTAATATGGACAAATACTTCATGGGAGTTCATAAGCAACCCATGAATGCCTTTAGGTAGAGGTGAGAATATAAGAATCTATATCATAATGAAATATTTTAAAGAAGGCTGTTGTGAACAAAGTTAACTAGAAAATTTGCATGTAAAGTAAATGTCTTCAAGTATACAAAACTATTTTTTACAGATTCATGTAAAGTGAAATTTCTGGTTTCTTTTGGAGACTCAGTTGTGTCATGTGACGTTTTTCTGAACACCGTGTTATGAGCGGATGTTTTGCTGAGAACAGACACATGGTGTTTTTCTGGAAGCTGCCTGGAAAGAGGGCATACGATGTTTTACTAGAGTGGAGCTTGAGAGAACATGTGATGTTTGGAAAGGGTATAAGTATAACCCAGCAGACAGTGGACTACGCTGTGGCATTGGTTCACCTTGCCACTCTTTGCTGGGCTTCGTTGGGCTTTGCAGATGGTCTTGGCTGACAGCACTGCAGCACTTGTTTGTCTTGCCTTCTTAGCTGGTCATAATTTGTCGTGACCTCCTAGAGAGAAATGCATCAAAGAACTTCTGGTGATACTCTGGGTGGCTTACCACTTTGGACTGAACTGCCGTTGCTGATTTGTGAATGGTGTTTGTGAGTGGATGGAGTACTGCTGCTGATTCACGTGAACTAAACCGCTGATATCCTGACAATGAAGACTGGATTCGCCCCAAAGAATATTCCTCAACAGGTCCACATTCCCCCCTGCTCTATTAACCTTTCATTTCCACTACCTCTGGTGGGTGGTGGGCTAGAAGGGATGTTAAAGCATTTAGTAACCCTTATTAAAGTAGGTTTTAAAAAATCTAAGCCTATACACAATGTTTGCATTTTCAATCCAAGAAGCGACATAAAATATTTTGTTCCTAGCAGAAGTCCTGTCCCTAGAGATGCTATTTATTTTAGCTTATATCAGGAAATTACAGGGTTATAGTAATGCCATTTACAGACACCTAACTGTCCTTCTCATGAATACCTTTCTAATGCTCTTTAAAGTGATAAATTATACTCCCACAAGATAGATGAAAGCTTAAAATGGAAATAAAATTCAGTACTGCAATACTTTTTTCAGGTCAGCTGTCAGTAGATCCGAAGATATTTGCTCTGCTCACTCACTGTATTTAATATGTGTCAAAGCCATTTAGAAGCCAGGGCTGCTGGCAATATAGTCCACAAGCCTATAATCCAGACCCTGGAAAGTTAAGAGAAAAACTTAACTTCAAGACCAGACTGGGTCACACCAGAAGAGAGCCATACCCTCAAGAACAATTAAAGTAAAAACAACAAAAAAAGCCACATTGTGAATAATAAAATGTTGGAAGTATAGAGAGATTTCCAAATTGAGAATTTTAAAATAATGCTCACTTTTCTTAAGTCTAGAGACCTTTCTCACACAATTAACTATACAGTCAGAGTTACCTTTCACTGAGATGATGGAAACTGCTGCTTTCATCTTGATGGTCATCCTCAAAACTTAAGTTGGACCAGCTACCGGTGCTGTCCTCACCAACACTGAGATTCATCTGCTGGCTGCCAAGTGACTCCGTTGACTGAAAATCTTCTATTTCTCTTGAACTAGGAAAAGATCACATGGTAATAATTTAAAAAACAAGTGAAGCATCACAAATTATGACAAAGAAATAAGATGATAAAGCTGACACTAAGGAATTACATCCCCAGTCACACTAACACTCCTAAATACGTCACTGCATCTGCAAATAATGAAGACTGAGCACCAGCACAGCAAGGACCACCTCTGCTACCTAGACAATACCCTTGTGTATCTACATTTAGTTTACAGCACTTTACATATTTAACAGGACACTGAGCAGAAGTACACCTTACTAGAAGTTCTAAGCAAATCATCTGACCTATAAAAATACTACCTTCACTTGAATCTAAAAGAGCCTCCTTCTGGCTTTTAGTGTAAGAAATGCAGTTTGAAATTCTAGCTGTGTCAACCAAGCCTATATTCAAACTAGACAAATCTCTTCAGAATATGAATCATATATTTCTTAGCAGGAACTGATGTTCCAGCATTTGGGAGGTATCTCTGTGATTCAAGGCTAGCCTGATCTACATAATTCTAAGCTAGCCAAGGCTACATAGTAAGACCCTGTCTTAAAAAAATTTTTTTTAAACAGAGACATTCATATTTTTATGACATTGTAAAAAAAAAAACCATTTAGAGCAACTAAACTAATTGCTCCATCTGTATAGCATCAGCACAGTTCTAAAGAGTGATGCTTAAGCAGGAAGAGAAAAAGTATCAGTTTTCTGATCAAAACTTTCCATTTACTTCCAAACATCATATATGTACAAGGTGATCCCTCACTGCCATCCTCCAAGTTGAGTCGCTCTACAGCAGTGCACACATGCAACCCCACCCAGTCCTCTGCTTGGAACACAGGACCCGCAGCTCTTGGAGAACAAAGTGGTGTTTTGTTTTGTTTTGGGTTGTTTTTTTTGTTTTGTTTTGTTTTTGCCTGTTTCAATTTCTTTTATATCCCTAACACCTAAAATAAGCCTTGAACTGCCCTTCCCATTTTTAAAACACTTCTCACTTTGCATTTAAGATCTAACAACTCAGTTAGGCTTGACATTCCAAACACAGATATCTTACACCACAACTTTATTTTATTTAACACTTTTTCCTGTTACCTACCACATTTTTAAGAAAATGACTGCTAGGTAACTGGACTCATGGTAATTGAAAATAAAGTCTAGAGCTATTATTAGTCTAAAATTCCACTATCATATGCTTTCCTATTTGATATTCATATGGCTCCCTGCTAAGCATTATGGGTTTGTAATGTCCTATTATACATTCTACCATTAATCAAACAGTTATGAGAAAAGAAACATTAGTGAAACAATTCAGTTAACATCTTAGTGAATAATCTATTCGAATCAATCATTCTTCAACTGTAAATCATTTTAGCTTTATAAAATGTGAGGCAGAACTATATACAACTGAGTGGACTCTGCAGGTCTTACAGAAGCCTGGCACAACTGCTTAAAAGAGACACAGGATCGGAAGAAGACACCAGGGTACATTACTGGCCAGGTCTAGGAAGAAAATGAATAATCTGAAGAATGAATAGCAGAGTTATTTGCTGAGTCCTGGGAGTGAGGGCTTAAAAATCACCATCTAGTTTCCTCTTCTGAAGCTGCTATGATAGAGGAGGAAGAATAAAAACAGGCCAAAGCCATGTGTAGAAAGTTGTCCTGACCATAGAAACAGACATTAATCTCAGAGTAGTAAATATACCAGTCTAAACTCTTGAGAATAGAATTGACCCGTTTCTTTTATTCTATTTACCTGCTTCTTAATTGATGTTATTGTGCTTTCTCTTCTTCCAGCCCTGAAAATAAATAATTACTCTCAAAAGGAACTGGGAAACAAAAATTTCATATGAAAACCAAGCACAGGACATGAAGCTACATACAAATGCGACAGAGAAGACCTCTGTTAAGTTAGGATGAAAATAAGTAGAGTTTTTATGAACAGAACCTAAAACATACAGGGCAAATTTAACTTGTCATTCTATTACAAAAAATTTGAAACCTACCTGCTGACAGCATGCCCAGCATTTGTTACAGCTGTTGTCATGATTTCTGTGGTAAGGCTCTCAGCAAAGCTAATGCCGTCTTGTCCGATTCCACTATCAGCTGCCAAACTCGTGTTGCTCAACTCTCTCTCTGCTTTCTCAATAGCTTCAGCAACTATCTTCTCTGCAAGCACTGCCCTTTTATCCAGATTAACATGAATTTGAGGTACATCAAGATGAAAAATTCTTGATTTCTGACGAATGCTACTAAGTTTTGAACGTGAACTTGGCTTAGCACTAGCACATGGACTCTGCTTTGAAAAGAGCTGAGCAGAATTTCTGGTGCAACCATGGAATTCCTTAAGGTCACAGTATCTGCAAGCTTCATTTATAAGTGGTGACAATTTTTCTGCGTAAGTAAGCCTATCTGCTGATGTTGTGGTCTCTGAATTATGAAAAACCGTGGGTCCTAAACTTAGCTCTAAAGTGTCACCTACTACTTTTCTAGCATACTGTTCTACAGCTGGAGCATTCTCTGCACAACTATACCCACTTAGATGGCCTGTATTCTGGCAAAATCCATGGTTTTGCAAAGGTTGACAAGACTTTGAAAATTCTGTTCCAGTAACACTCTCAATGCTGTCAACACATTCAGATTTTACAAAAAGACAAGCGTCTCTTGAGGATTTTGGCAAGTCAGCTTTAGGTGCTGTCAGCTGTTTCTTTGCATCTCTTGTTATGCTGCTAGCGAGAGAGGCTGAAAACCTGTACAGTTCAGAAAGTTCATTTCTACACGGCTCCTGTGTCCTTTCACATGTCTGGTATTTGCCAAGATGGCCGCCATTTCTTTTTCTTTGTCTATCTACTTCTTGGTGATGCTCTTTACTTGAGAACACCAACAGTTCCTTGTTTGTTTTCACACGAGAGCTGTGCAGAGGGAACAGTTTCGAACCGCACTTCATTTTTACTGTCTTAGCTGCTTCTTGCACTCCAGACTTGACAGACCGGTAGGCCAGTCTACTGGCATACTGATCCATGATTAGCTCCCCACTGCCACCTTCCTGTTGGAGCACTTGAATCACATGCCCTGCATACTCATCAGTCACACTTTCACAACTGGGATACTTGTATGTCAGACCTGGCATGCCACTTGGTAATGAAAGAACACATGTATCCACTTCTCTTGGATGTGCAACATCCTCCACATCCAGCTTCTCTTCTGCTTTACCTCGGTCACCTTCAACATGACAAATGTTCCTCTCATGCCTGAAAAGCATACAGCTTCTGGTGTTTGCAATCTTCTCAGCTTCTGCAATGACATCAGCTGCCATATCACTTGCAAAAGTGCATGTCTGTATGCTTTCATCTGAATGACTTAAAGCTGACAGCACATTTCTTTGACTTGGTACATTTAAGTGAGGGTTTTGAACCTTGAATTCTTGAGTGACCTCATGATCTAAGTGGGAGGCTGCCACTTCAGTTGCAAGAGAAATAATGTGTGTAGCTAATGCTTCGGCAAACTGAACTTTTTTCCCCGAGTACTCTGCCTTTACGTGCGTTTCTGGGTGTTCTTCACCCTCACTGCTCTCAACTTCTTCTGAAAGAGAGCGCATGAGTTTCAACATAAACTCTTCCTTTTCTATAGTAGTTTGTTCACTCTCAGACAGACTACCAACTGATGAGTTGTGAGGCGTGGAAGGTGGTGTTGCAGGTGCAAATTCTTTGGCTAACTCCCCTTTGAGCTGTTTGGTTAATTTTTTGATGTCCCATTCAGAACTAGTCTGGGATGGTACTAAAGGAGTTGATGGGGGAGTATCAGGTATTACATTTCTGTCTCTGATTTTCTGCTTATCTTCCACATGCAAACTATCTACAGAGGTAAGCACTGCAGATGATAAAGTCTGTGAGTGACGGAAAGAGCATTCCTGTCCAAAAGGCATGGGCCCAAGTGCAGTATTAGTCAAACTGTGCCTTGTCACTGCTTTGTCCTTCACAACTTCCTTCAAGTCAGATTTCTGATTTGTCATCATTGAACAAGGTGGCAGTGTCTCTAGAGAAAATCCAAAACCCACAGAATCTTTACATTCTGGGACACAATAGTTTCCGACCAAGAGTGAACGATGAGGTGAGTTATCCAAAAAGTCAATGAATTTGGGAGTTTCCCCCAAAGTCAACTGGGATTCCTCTCCAAGAACAAGCATGCGTTCCTTACTACCTGGTTTTTTATCTATATTTGGAAGCATTGACTTGCTTTTATCCAGGGAATGTTTAATAATAGACTTTGATAACTGCTCAGCAAATATGTCCTTACTGCTAGCTTTGTTCTGTTGTGGTGCTGCCTGGTCACAAAGGGAAAGAGAACAGGCTTTTCCCTTTATTGTTTTAGTTAAATAATCTGCATTTGTATCAACAGTTTTTGTAGCTTTAAAGGATGTCATGGACTCTAAAGTTTCATTTACTATTGTATGTACCATTGCTGCAGAAAAGTTGCTAATAATTACAGGGCCACTCATTAATTTTGAAGGATTCTGAGTGTCGATATCACCGTTAGTTGGTTTGAAGTCATTCTGGTTGCATAGATCGAGTTCTGAAGGTAGACAGGTATTTCTGAGACAATCCACTTCCTCTGCACTGCTTTCTATGGCAATGTGCTCTTGGGTAGAGCCACCGCTTGCTTCACTAGGCTCAGATGAATGACACTTGGAAGGATACAAAGTAGATGACATATGATATGGGAGAAGGGCACTACCTGCCAAGGGCACTGGTATAGAAGTGACAATTCCTGAGGTACAAAACAAAGCCTGCTGCACTGTGTATTCCTTCTTATGCTCCTGCATTGGTTTTGTCATCATAACTGCTTGACTGCTAAAGGATGAAGAGAATGTGAAGGTATGTGGAGGTGAGACTACACTTTCTGCACTCACGTACTTGACACTGCCCATAGAAACATTAACTGCTGCCTTTGTTGTAAAAGTCACGTTAGTCTGTGACAGTTCTATGAATGCTTCTTGTATTACAGATTCAGACAAATCTTTGGCATAGGACTTCACGACTTTGTCTTCAAAGTCAAATGACTGACACTGTGAAGATGCAGGTGTTTGAGGACATGAAAACTGACACACTTCCATGATACCTTCAAAAACAAGTTCTTCAGCAAGGTCTGCAGCAAACCTAGCAACTGTGTTTGTAAACATCTGCTTTTTTACATACTGTAAATCTTTCAAGGCATTTGATAAGGCATCACTCACCAAAAGACTGGCCAGGCTACCAATGGCTCGTTCTTTTAGTGAAAACGCACACTGCCTTCTAAGTTCATTAAATGCCATCTGAAATACAGACGATGTCAATTTGACAGCTAAGTGGCACAATGTATTGGTACATGAAGAAACTCCTTTCTGTAAGTCTTTAAACGCACTGCCCAAACTTTTCCCCACAAGATCTGCTGCAAACTTCTGAACGCTATCTGTAATCACTGAAGATTTTTTACATTTACTTTTTTGATCAGAGTCTCCACACTTAAAAGTTACAGTATCATTTCTTTCCCTTTTAATACTATTAATATCTGACATTGTGTTTGCATGTTGAGTATGAAGAACTGAGCCTAGTACTTCACACGAAAGATTATTTGCATAATCTTCATAAGTGCAGTAATTTTCATGATTCCTATTTTCACTAGTATCTGTTTGGCAAAACCATTCAGCAGGAGTACAGCTTCCAGGAGGACTAAAAGCTGAGGTTCGAATTGGGCTGAACAAGCCACTGTCCTCTGACGCCATCACTGGACGAGGGGAATCTGGAGCATCCGACAGGTGACCATATGGAGACTCAGGTTTGCGAGGAGTTGGCTTTCTAACATTAGCTGGAAGAGCTGGACGCTCAAACTTGAATTTCTGAGGATTCATACAAGATTTGTCATATTTGTGCCCTATCTTCTGTGATGACTTCCCTATGATAGTATCTTCCATGAACAGGTAAGTCTCCAAAGTTTGCTCTAGTTCATCAAACTGATCAAAGCTATCAAAAAATTCACTCACTTCTGAGTCTGAATCTTCTACATCATCTTTTGTCACAGGAATTTCAGGCAGCTCAAGTTTCGCTTTTAAACTTTTTTGATATCCCTCTTCATCCAAAAAAATCACAGGACTTGGGCTTGAGCACTCAGACTCTGAGGAGTGGACAGGAGAAGGAAAGAATGTCTCCTGTGTGTCCTTGCCTTTATCTGAGGCACTGGAGGACCTGTAGAGACTCCTTTGGGTCCAGGGCTCTGAAACGGATGTTGTAACAGATGTTTTCACAGAAGCAGCTTCTTTGCGTCCCAGAACATTTACTGAAGGTGAGGGCTTAGCCAATGACTTCAGAGATCCATAGCTAACCAGCACTTTTAAATCATGGCTTTCTAAATGGTGGCCTGAAGTAGTCTGAGAAGCAGCATCACACTGGCTCCTTAGTGTAGCAATATTTATTTCTATAGGAAAAGAATAAAATTCTTACATTATTCTAGAAAAATTATTTTTAAACACTGACATTAAACACAATGTTTATATCATGAATGTTTCTTATATGCTATTTAACTGAAAGTTCATCCCCAGTAACACTTACAAATACACCTTTTAATAAAATAATCCCACTTTACCCTATGCCTTCAGATACATGCCTATGGGAAAGTCAGCTCCTTGTTAGAAAAATTACTAGCGACTGCCAGCTAACCACTCTGACATTTGAACACAGCAAAGTGCTAGATACTAGGTTATGAGGTAGTCAAGGCTTGAACAATACAACCATGACAATGACCTTAAATATCACAGGAAAATTAATACCTTTAATAAAAAACCTATTTAAATGTATAAACTAGGTCAACTTTCAAAATAAATTTCAATTGTTAAAGTCTCCTTAAAACTTCAAAACTGAACTTTCAACTTCAATCTATTTTTAGGAAAAGTCTAAGAAAAGGCACACACCATCATTATATAGCTTTGCATTTTCTTCCTCCTCTAACTGCTCAAAAGCAGTGACAAAGTCATCCTCTATGGAAGACACAGACTGATTCGTATCATCATCATCTTCATCAGTGGTCTCAAGGTGATGCTTCTGATGCACGTGCATGTCCAGGGTGTGTCTTATGCCAGCAGCATATTTACTTAGGAGACTAAAGATAAAATCAATTCTGAGTCCTGGTAATGTAGGTGACACTCTCATGACACAAAGCATTCCCGAATGATGACTCTTGGGAGAGATGAAAGATGATAAAAATCAGTTTTAATTTTAAATATAAAACATCTTCTGGAAGTGAAGCCTAAAAATAAACCTCAAGGGGGGTGGGGTGCAAGAAATGCATGCATCCTGAAAGGTTCCTTCATTCTGTAATGTTTAATAATTTTAATTATTTAATTTCCTGAAGTTATCTAAAGATATATATTTATTTTTACTTAAATCTCACTTTTAATATTTTTCCTTTCCAATCTTTTTTCTCTTATGTATCCAAATTCTCCCCAATATAACTCCTTGGATGTTATAGAACCAACTATCGCTCTAGTCTCTTGATCAATTTTTTTTATTACTGTATGTTTGTAGTATGTCCTCTTTAGTATTTGCCAATCTCACCTACCACACTATGGATGGACAGAAATCAGAGTCTAGTTTACTTGTTGCTCCATTTTCCTGTAGCTCCCAACACGTTACCTTCCCTTCTACCACAAAACAACTCTCCTTATTTCTTGACTTATATTTCTCCAGAATTAAAACCTACAATCATGGTTACAGCTTTAAGAACACAAGCCATTAGTTTTCCCCATACACAATTCATTTTAAATGCAGACATTGATAAATGATGGGGTTTTTTTTTTTAAGAAACCAAATATAACAGCTAATTGCCCTTTATGTCCTAGCAAACAAAGCAAGTGTTTAAGCCTGAACAACACAATCCAGGAAACAAGGCATAACTCTAATCACTAGACCTCACAAAGAACAAAGCAGTATTTCATAGCTGGAATAAGTTCTCCTAATTGTAAACATACTCATATAACTGTAAATGTCTTATTCCCTAAAGCCTTTTTCTTTGATACATTATCAAAAATAGTGATAAACTAAAGACTGTTTTATAAAAGTATTTTACATGGAAGATCTTTAATCAGAAAGTTAACTGGAAGTCCATTTTCTATAACATTCAGCTTGCAACACATACAAATGTGGGATGGCCATAAAGCAGGAGCAGTCCCTCCAGTTATACAAAGACATCTCAACAGAAATATTTCACTAAAAGTTTGTATACTACCGACAGAACTTCACTGGCAAGAATTTAGTTTATAAGCCATGATCAAAATTATTTTATACTTCAAGGCTGGCAATGCTTTGTGAGTCAGGCTTTTCATCAATACCATTTCCTGGAGACTAAATTAAATCAAGGAAAGCTTCAATCACTATTACTGAGCAAATATAGTAAAAACCTGCCCTGAAAAAGCAGATGAGAAATGATCCACCAATTACCTGATTTAGAGGACTACTGCTTACATTGGATGATTTACTGGTATCCTTCATACAAATGATTTCATTTTCACTTAGACTGCAGAAATGGAGCGAATTCAGAAGATCTGGAAGTTCCAGTGAAACTGCAGCTAGATCCTAATTTTAAATAACAGTGACAGTAATGAACAGTACTAGAGTAACACTGTCAAGATTTCCACAATGTTGTCCACATTCAAAACTCATAAAATGTACTAGTCAATAAATTGTCTGGTTTGTTTTGTTTTATTATCATTATTATTATTTATTATTCATTATTCATTATTATTATTATTATTATTATACATAAGCACACTGTAGCTGACTTCAGACACACCAGAAAAGGGTGTCAGTTCTCATTATGGGTGATTATTGTGAGCCACTAGGTGGTTGCTGGGATTTGAACTCAGGACCTTTAGTAGAGCAGTCAGTGCTCTTACCCACTGAGCCAGCTAACCAGCCCAATTGTCTGCTTTGTAACAGCTCACATACATACACAGTTTATCTACAGAGTCATTTTTTAACTCACAAATAAAGCACAGGTTACTTAGAAATGCTTTGCATGTAGCCTTTCGAGCATTCTGCTACTGAGCTACCTCATCAGCCTTAACAGGACCCCTCACACATCCATAATGGTCAGTCTTAACAGGACCCCTCACACATCCATAATGGTCAGCACTTAAATGCTTTTAGTAGTTGTCACCCTCAGGTCTTCGGGGGTGATACTGGAGTTTTCCATATAGAATTCTTAGCTACTGAACACCCTTCTTCAGAGACTGAGTTTTATCTCTTTAAAATATAAATTTACTTTTTCCAAAGATATTGTAGTAAGCTTTCAAAGAG
Organism: Mus minutoides; assembly: GCA_902729485.2. NCBI lineage: Eukaryota > Metazoa > Chordata > Mammalia > Rodentia > Muridae > Mus > Mus minutoides. The sequence goes on from LR749571.1 coordinate 1,243,223, forward strand.
TTTATGCAGGTTTAAGGAAAGCTAGCTTTCTTTTCTGTTGCCTTTTCTTTAAAAGTATTTTTTTCCAGCTCAAGGTTCCCTCCAGTCTTTGCCCCCAAGAGTAGAGGCTTCCTACAGGTGGTCCTGTCTACAGTTCCTGAGGGCCAGAGGAGGTGTGTTGTTTGTTTTGTTTTTGAAAGAGTGTCACTCTGTAGGTGAAGCTGGCCTGGAACTATGCAGCCCACACTGGACTCTAACTCACAGTGACACTCCTGCATCAGCCTTGCAAGTCCAGTTCTATATTTGTATGTTGTTCTGGAGAATATGCCCCTCTGGTCTTGTTGTCCAGGCTATTTCCTTCTGGCCATGAAAATCAAGACAGACTACAGAGTTTGCAGGTATACTCACCAGAGAGAACTAATGCACAACTTCCAGTTTTCTAGCAGCAGCACAAGGAAAAACTATCTGCAGTGATTGGTGCAACTGCCAGGCAAGCTTTCATTGATCCTAACCTCAAATATCAGTTCCCCTATAAACGCCTAAATGAAATGGGCTATAAACTTGTACACAAATTTATAAATATGCAAAAATCGAGACCTTTTACAAATCTGATCTTTTATATTTAATTCTACTTCACTAAAAATACAAGAACCTTACTACTGAAATCAAATTGTAAAAGCCATTAAAATATACAAATGTTACATGCAATGTAATGAACAGAATGAAATAAATGGCCTGTGGTTTAAAGATTTCAGATAAATGATTTTAATAGTGAAATCTAAATCTGCTTTCCTTTGCAAGAATTATATCAACAGAAGTTAGAGATGGTAGCACACAGTTGTTATTCCAACAGTTAGGAGATGGAGGCAGCGGGTTTTTGACAAGTTTAAGGCCACTGCAAGGATATCTGACAAGACCTTGTCTCACAAATAACAACAAAGGAATCCTTAATAAAAATACTGAAATTGAAGATGTACAGACCACACTCAAATGTTATCTTTGTTTTGGGGGATCAGGGTAGGGACAGACTCACTATGTAGCCCTGGTTGGCCTGGAACACACTGTACAGACCAGCCACTGGTCCTGAACTAAAGCTCAGCCTGCCTTTGCTTCGTGGGTGCTGGAATTAAAGGAATGCACCATTATACCTGGCTTCAAATAGCATCTTTTAGCTTTAAAAGACACCTTAAAATCAGTGTAAAATTTGAGCACTAAAGTAAAGTTTTCAGTCTTCAAAATTTAAGTAGTCTCCCACAATCTGCCAATTCAATAAATTGACCCCACCTGTATATGAGCAGCATCTGTTTCTTCATTAAAGCCCAGAAACGTGACCTGAATTTAAAAACAAACAAAAAAAATCTCCATTAGTTTACTGTGTTTAAGTCCTGGGTCAGAATGTGGACAAGGCACAATAAGCAAGGCACTAAACCCTGGGCAGGGCCGGCAGTGTTCCTAATGACCAAGGTTTCTGCCACACTGTAGCTCTTGAACATCACCATCCACCTTTCCCTTGCCCTCCTCATCCCCATCATCACTGACATGCACTCTTACTTCCGCCATCACTGGACCTGTCCACTGCTATGCCACTTGTCTGTTTGCCATGGTTGTTAATGGATGCCTTCAGCCTGCCCTCATTTCATTCAAACCCATGAGACCATTTCTACGTCTAGCACATGCCCTATACATGACTGCTTGAGGTTCTTCCAGTGGTGTCCCCTTGATATGAAGCTCTTCCTCAGACACATCTAGGCCTGGCTCCTCTTCATTCTGCAAGTTCCTGTAAGTCTCAGCAGCCTCCTTAGAGACTGCCCTTCCCTATGTAGATTCCCCCAGGCTCCCTCCTCACTAGATGATTCTATCAATATTCCCTTCAACACTCTTACAGATCTACTACTATCTCCACAAGGTTATAAAAATCAAGTATCTATGGCAGATCTAAGTAAAAAGTAAGTAAAAAGAACATGTTTTAAAAAGATGTGTTATGCAAATAATTTCTTCCTTATTCTTAAAAACACATGCATGAAAAATAATAGTGAAAGGCAATACACTAGACTATTTAGCAGTGACTAACTGGAAAGCTTCCTGTGGCTTGATTTTCCTCTACTTCTGTCCACCATTCTCCTTTACCTAATTCAGTGGATAAACAATATGCACTTTCGTTTTAAATTTTTCAGTACTCATTTTCCTACAAAGAACAGAGACTGAAAAGTTATTTTTTTAAATTATATTTTGTGTCCTTGTCATCATGCTAGCCCCTTTGATTTGGGGGGGAAAAGTAAATGATCTACCAAGTAAGTGCTGTGTACAGAAATGCAAAATATTTAAATAATAGCAATTAAAGTACTGGAGAGAAACTGGATGGTTAAAATCTAAGACTACATTGAATATACTTTGATTTCTTTCTGATGACTAAGAAGCCAGTCAGAATCTAAATTACCCTGGCACTTTATTAATTACGGCTACTAACCCAGTGTAGTGTTAGGTGCCCTCTAGGTATCTAGTAATCTGTTCTCCAGGAGAAGCCTGTCTCCACAGAACACTTCCAGGTAATAGAGCATCCCTCCCTAAAACACAGGCACTAGTTTCTTTCCTTTTTAGAAACATATTTAGTGCATAGATTTTATACAATTACATAAAAGCATGTAGTCATGTATTAAATAAGAGGAGAAGTAAAAAGGTCTAGAGAAACAGAGGCTAACAGAAGAGAAGGGAAGGTAGAGGATTTAAAGTACAGGGGAACATATTTGAATTATATATACATATATATATATGAGAGGCATGTTCCTCTTTCTAGGGAGAGAATTTTTTCACGTAATATGAAACTGAAAACAACAAGAAAAAATTTAAGTCAGCTAAGCTGCAACACTTTTCATACACTCAGGTACTTGACTTAAAATGAACCAGTACACTAGAAAGAAAATAAATAAATAAACCAAACCAAAACCTTAGATATCTGAGATATGCATACCCTAAAATGGGTCAGAAATCTCTCCTATCCTTTCAAGTTTCCTTTGATGAACACAAAAGAGAAAATATGATGATCTTGGGTCCTGGAGGTGCCAAGGGAGCCTGCTCCTTCTGGTGATAATGGAAGGTCTCAGAGCAGGCTGGAAGGACAGCATGAGGACACCTAGGGATCCCGGCTACAAAGCTGAGGGCTGGGCAGGAGGTGGAGGAAGAGCAGCTCTGCCCTACAGAGATAGAGTAGAAGAGGGAGGCAGAGGAGATAAGCAAGGGGGAGACCCGGTGGCGGAACACTACTCACTGAGCAGGCCTGCTCCTCCTTTCCAGGGAAAGAAGCTTTTCAGGAAAAGAATTCCTCTAAGAACAGAAACCTCCCACCCCCAAGTAAGAAACCAAGGTTTGTTAGAAGCCTACCTCCAAAAAGGACAGATCTAGCTATAAGGACCAATTTTAAGCTGTGAAGATCTAATACTAAACTTGGGACTTTGCACATGCTAGGCAAATGATCTACTCTTAAGTTATACTCTCAGTTCCCTATACCAGATTCCAATTTGTAATATGAATGTGATGATGAACTACAGATGCTGTTTAAAAAAAAAATCACTCCTTTTAATAACAACAAATTCAAACAAAGATGAAAAAATTGCTATTGCAGAGAAATAGGCAAGCAAGATATATATGTAAGGGCTGGTGAGATGGCTCAGCGGGTAAGAGCACCAGACTGCTCTTCCGAAGGTGATAAGTTCAAATCCCAGCATCCACATGGTGGCTCACAACCATCCGTAACGAGATCTGGCGCCCTCTTCTGGAGTGTCTGAGGACAGCTACAGTGTACTTACATATAATAAATAAAATAAATCTTTAAAAATAAAAAAAGATATATATGTAAAATACACCACATACACCCCCTCAGCTTTGTAGCTGGGATCCCTAGGTGTCCTCATGCTGTCCTTCCAGCCTGCTCTGAGACCTTCCAAATCACCAGAAGGAGCAGGTTCCCTTGGCACCTCCAGGACCCAAGATCATCATATTTTCTCTTTTGTGTTCATCAAAGGAAACTTGAAAGGAGAGATTTCTGACCCATTTTAGAAAAGGATTTAAAAGTGACTACATGAAATAAGTGTACTTTGTTTCAGAATAAAAGAAACCGCATTAAAGTAGCAGCCACTTAATAAGCCCTACCTGCCCAGTAAGACCTGTACACGTATAAAAAGACTAATATAACAGTTGGTCAATGATGTTAGCTATTTAAAAGATACTTCTTTTCAAATATCATTGTTATTAATTATTTAAGAATTTCACACAATGTATTTTGAGCATATTTGCCCTCCCCAATTAATTCCAGATTCACTCCCAACTCCATACCCACCTAACATGGTGTTATCATAAAAAATTCAGGTTCAATTTGTGTTGCCCCAATACTCTCCATTATGAGGCATGTCTTGGAGCACTGTCAACCTCAAGTAACACCCTCAAAATAACCCAACTGCTTCCCAATTATTGGTATTATGTACAGCTTTTAAAAACAGAACCTGAAGTTATACAAAGACCATGAAAACATATTGTGCACAATTGCAAAAGGGTTCAGAAAGTCATATGGCAAACCTCAGTTAACTGGGGGTGTTCATCCTGGTTTAAACACTCTCCTCCTGATACACTGCATAGCTCCTTCTCACTCTGTAATAAAGACTTTACAGATTGGAACACATCTTCACTAAAGCTCTGTGGAATAAATAAACAAAACAATTTAATTCTAAGACAAGAAAACTTGCAGATATTTGAGTTTTACAGTTACTCATTCACCAATTAATATTTTTTTAAATTATTTGTTAAACTCAATTCTGCTGAGGAGAAAATTCAAGTTACTGGAAAACTATACAGACCTATACTCCAGATTTACTTACACTTACCTCTTACACCAGCGGTTCTCAACCCTCCTAATGCTGTGACCCTTTAATACAGCTCCTCATGCTGTAGTGACCCTCACCATAAAATTATTTCATTGCTACTTCGTAACTGTAATTTTGCTATTATGAACCATAATACAAATATCTGCTATGTAGGATAATACAGAAGTGACCCCCAAAAGGGTTCAAGAGAGAACAGGTTAAAAATCACTACCTTATACTAAAATTAGCAAACTGCATATATTATTTCCAAGTCACTAGCAGAACAGAAACAATTCATATACTGAGTGAAATGATGTAGCTAGAAAAGGGTACATTAGCATCAACTATTCTTCCCTTAAAAGACAGAGAAAAAGCCGGGTGTGATGGCGCACACCTTTAATCCCAACCCTCGGGAGGCAGAGGCAGGCAGATTTCTGAGTTCGAGGCCAGCCTGGTCTACAAAGTGAGTTCCAGGACAGCCAGGGCTATACAGAGAAACCCTGTCTCAAAAAACAAACAAACAAACAAACAAACAAACAAACACCTAAAAATAAGACATCCCAGTGGTCTTAAAGCAGCTATATGACAAAAATAAGGTAAGAGACTCCGTGTCTGGGAAAGAAAGTTGGCAAAAATGACAAGTGCATGCAGCAGACAATATTTCAGTCGGACAGAAAGGTAACACTAACTTCCCACTAACTCCAGTATTCCTCTTCTCATATGTGGCCTGCTCTTCTGACCTGTGGGACTGCCTTACACCACAATCCGGCCCTATAGAATCCTATTAACACCAAGGCTGAAGATGATTTCCTCACCCTTTAGTCTAAATTTCTCCTTTACTGTTTGCAGATTAAGGTCACTTGATCTGTATTATAACATATTGTAATTACAATATTCATATGTATATCTTTTCTGTCCACTGAACTGTATCATAAAAACTATATTCCATTCACTTCATCTCCTCACATTTTACATCAATTACAGCTGCTAACCATAAAAAGTTCATCTAACTCAAATCTGTAAGCTAAGAGATAATATTAAAGATTCAAAAAAAAAAGGTATGTAATGTTAAATTTCAACCTCACCTATCAAGATGTGTCTATATTTTTTAAAATACTACCTTTTTTAATGCAGGGTCTTAGGATCAATAACCCTCAAGTAGCAATGAGCAGATCGCATACCCAGATTGTGGTTTCTAAACACTAACCAGCAATTAAAAGAACCAGAGCTCCTCAGAAAAATGTCTGGTTTGAGATCCTGGACAGAGAGAACATACAAAAGAAACTATACCATCTAACTGTGCCAGAATACAGAGAAGTGCTCAAAGACTAATTGAGCAATTTCAAAAGAACACAGAAGTCACTGTATTACTCAAGAATCCCCATTGGCTATATCTGGAACAAGCAGGGCACCAAAAAGAACAGAAATGGTAATACATCCTAACTCCTGAGTTCAGTCATAGTGTTCTTTTCTTTACCTATGACTGCTGGATGACAAATATGGGCAAACTGATTCCATTAGAAAATCCTCTTTGTAAGGCTAAACATACTGACTTGGAAAGAATTACTAATATATCCTAAACCTACAAAGTTAAAAGCTATTGGGAGACAGGCTATTCACATTCCTCAAACTATCATCACATAGCTTCCTTACTAAGCATTTAATCAAAGTTATTCTGCATTTATATTGGAGACAGCAGATGGTTACAACCTTGACCGCTTCCTCAAGAGCACTGACGATATTACCTCCTAACCTGACACGAGAGCAATGAAGACCAGGAAACCTCTGAGATGTTCCTGATAAACAGAAGTACAGTGAAAACCAATGTGGTATATTTTACAGGAGAGCTAGCTCAGATTTTTTCCAAAGATGTGGTGTCATGAAAATAGGATCTAGACCACTGGACTGGTTCCAGAATGGGGTAATCAAAATATTCAATGCAGTAACAAACCTTAAGGAGACTGTAGATAAAAAAAAAACAAGAAAAAGTTACAAGGTTTACAAGGAAAATTTTGAGACAAGTTGGGGGGAACTTATCAGATTACATGTCAGATGAAGTTACAGATGACAGGTTTTCTTAGGAGTGGTAATGACACTAACATACATACACAATTATAAAGGGAAAATGAAGGTGTAAAGAGAGAAGAGAATGGTTGTAAAAAGATGTTAACAGAAGGTAGAAAATGCATGAGTTGTGCATTGTTCTGAGTTTTTTTCCCAACTCTGATAAACTTTAAAACATTAGTATTTATAGTTTTGTTTTCATTAATGAATGGAGGTTTTCACATTAATTTGTGAATACACACACACAAATAAATCATGACCTTGAACTACCAATATAAATAAATTCATGACACTCTAGAACAAATGGTATTCTAGGCAGAAATTGCTATAAATAAAACTATAAAGTACAGAATTGTAGAAGCCTGTGAGTCCAGAGGAATACAAATGAATAGTAAGTGGGGGAAGGTAACTAATGTACTTGCCAGCATAGGAAGTGACAAGCTATAAACTGGCAATTAAAAGGCCTTTACCCATCCTTAAGTGAACTATCTTCTCCCTTTTTAAATGCTGTCAAAAGAGAGAAGAATTATTAAAAGAGAATTTTAAAAAAAGCAAAGAAAACAACTTCAAGGTCTTTGTGGGCAAAGGAAGGTCTTCATAAAGGAAGAATGACCAAGGCTGTCAGTCCAGGTTTATAATCCTGGATATCTGAGGGGATTAGGCAGAAGCAATGGCAAGCTCAAGGCCTTTCTGAGATAAAAAGCTACTTCAAAGCCAGCCTAGTTAATGTACCTTCTATCAAAAGAAGTCAAGAAGGAAGAGGGTGTGAAGTGGGAGCTAGTGGTAGAGCAATTTATCTAGCATGTACAAGGCCCTGAGTTTAATCCACAGTACAACACACACAAGAAAAGTAAATTTTCATTGGCTTACCAGTTACTCACCATCTAGTGTAGTAGTGACAAGTCATAAGCATTCAAATGCATTTATATTGAGTAAACAAGTGTTTAATACTTCTTATACACCTTTAAGGTAGTTCTAACAGTATGTAAGACAGTTTACTTTTTTAAAAAAAGGTAAAAAAGATGTGTGAAGAAGAAATGGGGAAGAGGTATTGTACTGTAATAACTGACATCACTGCTTTCATCCACGTTCACCTTCATAGTATTTTAATGTTATAATTTACATAAATACTAAGATTCATTTAAAAACTCTAAAAAACCAAACCCACATTTTTTTTTAAAGTTCCACTGAAAGGAACCTAAGACAATGGACTTACTTTTCGGACAGATGCTTTACTCTTTAGGTGACTATTCCTGAGAGGCTGGAAAGACGCCATAACTGTATTACTGCAGTGTGTAATACTGTTGGAGAGTAAATCCACACAACACCTAAAGGAGATATATTAAAAAAAAAAAAAGTTACTCATCTTTGTGATTCAAGAAAGCATTTTATGCTACATAATTTCTTCAAATGTAGGCATTTAAAGAAAACTCTGAACACAAACACTAAGACCTAGAAGCTTCTTTAGCCCCGATGGATATGTACATGGGGGTAGGGGATGCAAAACAGGTGAATATGAGCACCTTAATGAAATACAAAACTATTACGAAATATTTTTAGAATCACAACTATAGTTTGCTATTACATTCAATTGCACTGCACCTTAGCTGCAAAGTCTTAACAAATATCATTGGGAAAACATTTATAAACTTGGATACTGTCACAAAAGGAATCCATTTTCATAGCCAGAGTCACTCATCTATCCCTGAAGCAACACTAAATAGGGCAGGCACTATTACCCCTTCAACAGAAGGCTTTAAAACTATATAAATGAGAATGTAAAATTTGTACATATATTATAAAATGACAGATGAACAAAAACAAAATTGTTATCTGGAAGTTTAAGAGTATACCAATGACTAGAACTCAGAAAATAATCTGTAGAATCACACACCTTACACACAAAACTCCTTCATACTCACTTTTACATTGATGCTTTCATAAAAATTTTGGGGGACTTCAACGGACTCAAACACTACACAGCCAGCCAACTGTTCTATCTCAGTGTAGAAAACTATCTGTTCACTAAGGTCTGCTTGTACCACACACTGAGGATGGTGAGAAGACAGCAGTCTTGTTGGACCCAAGCCTTGGAGGGAAATATTTGATTATAGTAAAGGCCAGAAGTAGAGAACTGAATTCTAAGTAACAAAATCCAGAAAATTACAGCAATAAATGTTTAAGAAAATCTCACATAAGTTTCAATTATCTTCAGTTAACCAAACTTCAAAGCATGCCTATTTGATGTATCCAAGACAGTGTCTTCAGCACAACTTTATCCTAGTCCTCACCCCAGAATTTAAAAAGGCTAAATTTTACTAAGGTTCTAATTTTATATTCTATTTTCATACTCTTACTACAGAGGTATGAGCACACAACATACATCATCTTAGTCACTGCCCCATTGCTGTGAAGAGACACCATGACCAAGGCAGCTCTTGTAAAAGAAAACATTTGATTGAGGGCTTGCTTAGAGTTTCAGGTATTTAGTCAATTATCATCATGGTGAGGAACATGGGGCATGTCACTTTGTATTTAACTTAAGCCAAACACCTACCAAAAGACTCTCTGCACAATGTAAGAGAGAACCAGTCTAGAATAACATGGCTCTCTTCTAAGAAAGAAAAAAACCTTTGCAAATCCAAAGGCATGAAGAGGACAAAGAGAAACAGCAAGGGATGGTTCCCTCCTGCTGTAGATCTAGAAGAAGACTCGTAAGTTACAGTTACACAAGAGCAAACATGCATCTTCCCTTAAAGTACTGCCATCGCAAGCATCACACTTAAGGCCTGCTAGTGAACAGACTGTCAGAAGAGACAAGCCAAGCAGAAGGGAAACAGCTGGAAGTGGACCGGCTAGAGATCAGGCAAAGCACGGAAAATAAAAGCACCACTGGTAAAGTATATTTCCCGAGGAGCAGAACAAAAGCAAGATTCATCGGGAAAAACAAGTTAACACATTTGTTAATCATACATACATATCTAGAATTTAAAAAAAAAAATCACAAAATTTATAAAGAGACATGAAAACAATCAGAGAAACAACTATAAAAAACAAAGACCAGAGCTTCGGGGCACTGAACAAATATGTGTATATTTGATCTGATCCTGCACCTTCCCATCTCAAAACCTCCCTGCACACATGCTTTTGCAAAATACAGTGCCAAATATAGCACAGTGCAAGGCTAGTCACTGAACCAGAAACATGACCTAAAAATCATCTAATTTCTCATTGATCCAAATAAATTCACATATTATATATTACCCAGCTGTGGGAAATGATGAGTTTGAATAGTACACATGAAGTGAAGAAGCAGGTTTGCAAAATGCTACAAATGACTTCAGATTAGCAGACTGACACTATCATATATAAATGTTGAACAAGCCTGGGAAACATCTTGAAGATAGTGCTAGAAACTGATAATGAGGCTTTTTTTTTATGTTACAAAATTTCATCTATCCGATTTATGAGAAGATGATAAATTATCAAAATAACGCCAGTTCCTGGATGTATCCATTATCCCATTCAGTGTAAAATTTGTATGTATAAATATAAAATGTAAGTATGTAAAAATATATATATTGTACATATATACATACATATATATACACACTATAAATAGGTACAGGTAATTTTTTTTAATTTTTCATTGATTATTCATGAACTTCACGTCATGAACCCAATCTCACTCATCTCCCTCTCCCTTCGTATCTGCCATCAGCCCTCACAACCTCTCCCCTGCCCAAAAGAGTATAAAAAATGGGTCTGAAGAGATGCTCAGTGGTTAAGAGCACTGGCTGCTCTTCCATAGGCCCTCAGTTCAATTCCCTGGCTACCATATGATGGCTCATAACCATCTTATAATGAGATCTGATAGCCTCTTGTGGCACACAGGTATACATGCAGATAGAGCACTCATAAAAATAAATCTTCAAAAACAACAACAAAAAAAAAACCAAAAATCTCGTTGGAAGCTGGTGTCAGTGTGTCTCATAGTACACCCTTTTGTCTACACAGCTTTACTTGCAAATGTTCATTGCAATGAGTCATTGGTCTGGTCTGAGGCCTCTGGCTTCTGCTATATTATCAATACTGCATCACCACCAGGACTTCTCTCAGATATCCCACTGTCCTGTCATGGATATCCTGCAACTTTGGACTTGTGGGAGCAGCCCCTTCATGCCATCCATCCAGCAGATCCTAGATGAGGTAGATGTTGGAGTGAGCCAACTTTGATCAAAGCCCTGGATCTGGGCCTGGGTAGCAGTTGAGTTGGTCTGCCCACCACCTTTCACACACACACACACACTACCACGCCAAGCTTTCCAGCACTGCCCAGGCTAGCTCACCCAATGCCACAGACAAGGGGCTGGGCCAGCTTCTAACTGTGCTGTTCAGGAGAGGTACAGAGTGCTGCAGCTAATGAGAGGCAGGACCTGTTCTTCAGCTCTTATGAGTCTGGGGTCAGCTCTCCAATCTGCTGCAGTTGGCAAGAGCGAAGTAGAGAAGGGCACTGCCCCCATTCCATGCAGCAGATGAGGGGTGGAGCCAGCTCTCCTGTGCTCATATCCTCTAGCCAGCTCACCCATGCTGCCAACACCAGAATCAGCTCTACTGTGCTGCCTAAGCAAGGTGCTCAGCATGGCCAGCTTTCCAGAGTGCTGCAGCCAGTGAGAGGTACTGCCAGCTCTGCACAGCCCTTGAACTTCAACATTGTCCCAAGAAGCAGCCCAGACTAGGATCATCCACATGGCGTTTAGTGTTAATGAGTCAGACACAGACCCCTACTGCTTCACAGCCATGGACGCAGACATGGCCCACAGTGGCAGCAGAGGCTGGGACTTCCTTCCCATGGCCTGCCTCAGGAGGTGGGGTAGGCGCCTCACATCAGGTTATTCCTCTCCACCTGAGTCTCCAGTTCCACCTCTCTGTCTTTCCCTCCAGTCCAACACACCGGTAGTGGCTCCGGCTGAGGCCAAGCCATGCAGCTAGTAGGTCTTGGTGTCTTCAGCCCACCCCTGCCACATGGCTTAGTGGCCTGCAAGCCTCTGAATATTTTCTGCCCACCCACCCCAGGTGGGCCTCTGGCTTTTTTTGTGTGTGGGGGGGCAGGTTATGGGGACAAACTTATCTTGTAATTTTCTAGAAGCAAATAAATTCCTTAATGATTAAAACTGCAAAACAAACACAACTTCCTAAGCCTTCCTACCACATCTCTAGCTTAAGAACCATTCAAGTCAATAGCATCTGTAACTTGACCTTTTTATAATCAGGACTCAGGAGTAAAACACCTTCCAACAGTAACTGCACCCCATGACTCACCCCTCTGCACTAGATCTCAAATAACAACTTGAAAATCAGATTGTTTCTAACGCCAAACACAAGATCCAATTTCATCAATTCTATTCTTTATCTCTTTTACTCATTAACTTTCTATGCCGCTCACTGCCCCCCACATTCCTTCCCTTACCCCGCCATGGGTACCCCATCCTAGCACTTCATGCCTCTGTGCAGCCTTAACATTTTTGTTTTTATTCCTTGTCCCCACTGGTTTTCTATTTAGTTTTCCAAAGATACTTTACCTGTGGTTTGAACTACACAATTAAGTTCCTAGTTTAGAGTTTCAGTTCAGTCCTATGCTTTAGTTTTAATTCCTCCTATCTAAATGTTCTAACTAGACATAGAAGTTAGGCTATACCAGTGCCTGGCAAACACAGAAGTGGATGCTCACAGTCAGCTATTAGATGGAACACAGGGTTCCCAAGGGAGGAGCTAGAGAAAGTACCCAAGGAGCCGAAGGGGTCTCCAACCCTATAGGTGGAAGATCAATATGAACTAACTTATACCCCCAGAGCTCATGTCTCTAGCTGCATATATAGAAGAAGATGGCCTAGTTGGCCATCATTGGGAAGAGAGGCCCCTTGGTCATGCAAACTTTATACGCCCCAGTGTAGGGGAACGCCAGGGCCAAGATGTGGGAGTGGGTGGGTAGGGGAGTAGGGTGGGGGATGGGGGAGGGTTTAGGGGACTTTCAGGATAACATCTGAAATGTAAGTCAAGAAAATGTCTAATAAAAATTGAAAAAAAAAAGTTTCTTTGCTATGGTTTGGATGCAGGCTGTTCCCCAGAGACTCACATCCTAGGGAGCTGGCCACCAGTGTGGTAGAGGTGGTGGAATAGCAGAGCTGGGGCTCTCGGGACCTCTAGGCCCTGGAGGCACAGCCACCACAAATGAATTAGTGCTGCTCCATGGCAGTTCTCGCTCCCACTGGACCACAGCAAGCACTCCAAGGGCTGCTATAAAGCAGCTCCTTCCAGCTCTCTGGCTTCCAGTCCCACTACTCAATCTCTTCCCCTCGCACACACGCAGGCCATGATACTATCTACTAGGTAGTGATTTACCCAGAAAGCCCTGACCAGGGGCTGAAAAGGTACAACTGCTCAATATGGGACTTTCAGTCTCGAAATTTGTGAGCCAAATAAATCTATTCTCTCTAGAAAACAACTCACCTCAAGTATTTTGTTAGAACAACACAAAACAGACTAAGCCAAGTACAGTTTAATAAAAATAACTATGTTTAAAGCCAGGTGTGGTAGTACAACCTTTAATCCCAGCACTGGAAGGCAGAGAGGCAGGTGGATCTCTGAGTTCAAGTCCACCCTGATCTAGGGATAACTCTCCAATGTTATCTCATTATAAACCAGCAAACCAACTCTACAGTCAAGCATGATTTTCCCTCAATCCTTACTGGTGATCACAGCTAATCAGTTACAAATCCCTCCTCTGTCATGCTCTAAAGTCCACTCACTTTTCATGCATCTTCCAGGACCTCTGAGGAAAGCCTGACTCATCCCCCATCGTTCCCATCACTCACCATGTCCTCTATGCCCTCCAAGTGGTTTATCCCTTACTCTTCGGGTCCACTGTTTGTACACATCTCTTTTGTGACTCAGGGGATTAAATTTGTATTTGAAAATGGTGGGACTCAACTGCTTGCTAAATAAAAAGCAATCTTATGATTACATACAATTATAATAATGTTAGGTTCAGGGCTGAAGCAGGACTAAGAGGTCAAGACTGGTCTAGGCAAGACTCTCAAAAAAAAGTAATCTTATTTAAAGTGCAAAATATACTTAAATGTCCAAATAGGTATGCCTACATTTAATGTCTTTTTAAATTTATTAACAGGTTCTACTGTGTTTGAGATATGTAATAAATGTTCTAAATATATTTCAACACATACCAAATGGCTAAGTGTTAAATTTAACTTTCCATTGAACTACAATAAATCAGTACAACATACATATAAAACACTGGTTTTCAAACATCAGACAGCAGCAATGCAGGGTGTAGCTGATCCCTCAGAAAGGAAACACTGCCTGCCAGCTACTTCCAGGTCACAACACAGTGAGTCCTGGAGACAATGCTGGCTCATGTTATAGAACAGTGTATTAAAGGAAGAACGCAATGGCAGCAAGTGCTCCAGAGGTCCGAAGGAAGGTTTCCTGGAACTAAATACAAACTGAGCATCTGAGGTTGAGAAGGGATCCAAGAGCAGTATACCAAGCAACACTTAGGACCAAACAGGGTTTGGGATACTTCATACTCTCCCCAACAGAGTAGAGAAAAGCAAAACTCCTGTAGCCCATCAATCAGACAACATGCAGCCTCCACAGAAGGCCCCACATTAGGAAATCCAAGTGTCACCACTAACAAAACCCAAACATGGACCTTGAAACAACCCTACAGAGTACAAATCATCTGTGCATTGCATTCCAACTGCAGCCAGCTCTCTGGAAAAGTGCACTTCGAGGAGGCAATAAGGAAAACTCAATGGTGGACAGACAATATGCAAAGGAGAGAAATCTAACAGGGAGAGAAAAATGGACCACAACTGCACACCTAGAATTGATACACTGGAAAAAAAATAAGAGATGAGGACGGGGAGCAGAGAAACCATGAAATAAATGTTAGGGTGTGTGATGGCTGATCCTGGTGGTCAACTTAACTTTGTCTGGAATCAATGAAAAACCTAGGTAGCTGGACACACCTATGAAGGAGTTTCTTGTTTAAATCACCTGAGGTGAGAAGATGTGCCTGAAATCCAAGCCCTATGAGGCATAAGACCAACCCTAAATCTGGGCTAACCCTTCTGGTTTCAGTCTACAAAAAAAGGACTTGAAAGAGGGAAGTTTGTGCTTTTTTACCTGCTTGCTTACTTTTGCTGGCAAGTTCATCTAGCCTGTTGCTGAGGCATTGCTTCACTGATATTAGCGCCTACTTCTACAGGATTCCAGCATGGACTGAAGGTCAGCCAGACACTAAACATCAAGGACTGAACAACTACTGGACTTTGGTTTTGGGTTTTTTTTTTCTTTAGGAGTGGCCACTTTTGGACCAGCCAGTCCACATCCTGTACGCCACACTAATAAATCTCCCTTTAAAACACATAAACACATTCAATAAATTATGTTCCTCTAGAGAATCAACTAATACACTGTGCTCCATACAGTCATGAGAGAAGAAAACATGATCACGATAAAGGAAGAAACACAAGACACCACACTAAAGCAGAACTTCTGAGAATGCAAGAAGAGGAACCCTGCAGATGAGCAGATTAAGTTGAGAGGACTGGGTGGGGAGATGGGAAAGAGGATGAGGTGAAGGGTTAACCAAAACCAAAGATTATGAAAAAATGCCATATACATGCTTGATAAAACTAAGTATGAAGAGGTAGCCTGCACAGGTTATTAAGTGAACAAGTCAATGCCAGGATGGGATACCTCCTTATGAGTTGTTAGTCAAGGAGTTTCTACAGCCAACAAAACAATACAGGTAACTGCCACTGCTGGTGGTTGCTGGTAGACCATATTACTGAAGATACAGCATGGAACTGAAATAGAATCTTCCTCCCTGCTGGTTAGCTCTACTAGTGCTAGAAGGTGCTATGTAGGTTGTTGGGAGTGAATTTTCATCAACGGGCTTACTCATCTGTACTACATTACTAACCTGCCAGGCAAGATCTGCCCATTGATGCAATAAAGGCAAATTATGAGAATAACCAATGGCTTTCTAACTGGAACAAGAGGGAGTTCACATCTGGTACTGCAAACCAAAGGCCCTAATAGCTGGTGGGTCACAGGCCCTAGTGAGGAAGCTATAGCTACAGTTTTACAGAATGATGTGCCCACCAAATTATCTTCTAAATACTCTGTTTAGCTCCACAGATCAATGATGGACAGTGGTAAACTCAGCCTAACAACCAGCCAATGATGAGAATAACTGACTACTGAATGCTCAGGAGATCTACATAATCCTTCTAACTCAGAGAACATCAACAGAGAGGACGCTGTACTCCCTACATGA
Organism: Mus minutoides; assembly: GCA_902729485.2. Classification (NCBI taxonomy): domain Eukaryota; kingdom Metazoa; phylum Chordata; class Mammalia; order Rodentia; family Muridae; genus Mus; species Mus minutoides. The sequence goes on from LR749571.1 coordinate 1,259,486, forward strand.
CTTGGCATGGCACTCTTGAACTCAAAGAAGCTGTACTCACCTAGACTAAACCCACATAAGACTGGGCCCATCGACATTTATTTCAAAGAAGGGACTCACAAGGTTCAACCCCTCCCTGAGGATTTATAGGCAGTTAAAAGTAGTGATAGAATAGGGCTCCACAAGACCTTCCCCTCACCAACAACGGATAGGCAGTAAATGGTTAATGAGGGACAATGAGAGATTTCCTTTAGTGTTGTAGCCACTGGTATAGAGCTATATAGTCCTGTAAACAATTCCTCACCTATATTATGTAAGCAACCCTACTGAAACTCACTGGGTCATCAAAAAGTCATCAAAGTAGAAAGAGACTAGTTGGAAAGAGAAAGGGAGTCACCAGGGGTGGGAGGACGTAATAAGTTAAGGGAGTGAATATGATTAATACATTATATTCATGTACAAAACTGTCATGACATTGTAACTCCTATATTAATAAAAATGTTAAAAATAAGGGAAGTATCTCTAAAATGAAAAACATGCTAGATGCATTAACAGCAGATTTAATATTGAAGTGAAATTGTAGATAATATAATAGAAAATATCACAGCAAAACACAGGAATTTAAAAACAGGCAATTCCACAGCATCAAAACCTATTAAGCATCATTTAAAAAAAAAAGTAGGTACATGGAGTCCCAAAGGTCAGGTGGGGGACAGAACCAAAATCAGGAAGGCAAAGCAGCCTAGAATTGGTCTAGAATGTACCAAATTTGATGAAAATAATGGCAGATCCAAGAAAATTCAATAAATATTTTAACAAATTAAAAACCACCCATGTGAATCATAACCAAATTGCTAATAACAAAAGACCATCCTTCCAGCCATGAGGAAGAAGAGTGAAGGGCCAGTAGGCCTGACACCTGGGCAGCCTGAAGCAGAGCGGTGACATCAGCTCTAACAATGGAAAGAGGGGAAGTGTTAACAGACACACATGATAACAAAAATACCTTTCAAAGATTGAGACAAAATAAAATTCTTCTCACTAATCAAAGAGCTGTGAGGATTCATCACCAGCTGATCACAAGAAATTAACTATGAAAAGAAATGCTTCAGGCAAAGAAAAACAATACCAGATGGAACCTGGACCTACCAAAGTAATAATGAAGGATGAAATGTTAAAAACAGAGATATAAGAGTATTTCCTCAGTTCGTTGTTGCTTTTTAAAAAAATAACATTAAAAATAGCAATTGATTAGACACTGAAGTGAAAAGCACGACAGAGAGAACAAAGGATGTGGTGGGTGAGCAGTGAGAAGTCAGCCATTAGATGCAATGTCACGTATGAAATGGTATTGTATGAAAACAGGCTGTGCAGAGCTAAAGCTATAAACCCTACAGTGACCACCAGAGAAACCAAACAGAATTAACAAAACTAGTGAGCAGTGGGAGGATACGGGTGATGCCATCCTCTCCCGCAGAGACAAGGCTAAGGCTCACCTCACCTCATGGCACGGCAATAGCATGGCAATGCAGGACTCACAAGCTGGTTCCTCCCTCAGGCACAGACCTGCGGCTTGACTTACTAAATCTAAAAATACCACAACTATCCTCTGCCTTCCAAAACAATAGCCAGTTATATTAAGAAGAAAGAACATTTCTACAATGACTAACACATTTGCTTTCTGATAGTTTCTGGCTTTTTATATTTTACTCCTAAGTCAACCCATTCTTGCATGTACAAGATACATCTTGTTCTTACCACCATAATGGCTAGATCAGTCTTTGCTGAAGGGGTGGACCTATCTGTCCTCTGGATGCCAGCAGACCTACCCAGCTGTGAAAATCAACTCTCCAGAAGTCATCTCAGTACCTGGCAGAGCAAAGCTGACTTTAGCATTACGACTATGGTGCCTTGTATTACAATTAGGTGGACACATCTATGCCTTGCATGAACTACTAGCAACACTCACCTGCCAGTCCTTAAGTGTCTAAGTAACTGTGGCTGAGATACACCAGCAGAAACCTTTCAGTCAGGGGTTCACTTACACCCAAGGCCAGACCATACTTATCTCTCTGCACTCCTCAAAGGCCTTATCACAAACAAAACCATACTTGCTGACCTGAACAAACTGGAAGATGAAGGAACTGTTGAGCATATGAAATTGAGGGACATGTGCTGACAGGTGACATCACTGAATGACAAGCCAGGCACTTAGACGAGAACTGTTTGAAGGTAACCATATTTGTTTTCTTAAACAGCCATAGAAAAATGTCACTGGTCTTTCAACTGCATTCCAGGTTTGGCTTCTCTTTAAGCACAGCCAGCCACTGGTATTTCAAGTATCAGGGCCTTGTTGACAGATACTAAAGTATGAACTGTAACTCCCTCTAAAGCAATTGTAAATAGAACTTCAAAAAGAAAATACACCAACTAAAACCTTATGAGTTATTGTCAGGTGGTGGCGCACACCTTTAATCCCAGCACTTGGGAAGTAGAGGCAGGCAGATTTCTGAGTTTGAGGCCAGCCTGGTCTACAGAGTGAGTTCCAGGACAGTCAGGGTTACACAGAGAAACTCTGTCTCGATAAACCAACCAAACAAACAAACAAAGAGTTATTGTCAGTGTGATCATGCTGTCAAGACCATACAGTTATGTTCTTAATATTATGCATTATCCTCTACAAGATTGTTTCTAAACAAAATCCTGGTAGATTTTGGAATCATGGAACACCTGCAACTCCCTGACTTAACAATACATTACTGAAAAGCACTGCAGATATAGAAAGCCTCTGCCCCCGGCTGTGAGGAGCAAAACTGTGAGTGAATCTGACACACAGGGCGCACAGGAGAGCCTATATAAGCCTGCACAGAGGCCATTCACTAATAGGATATATAAGGAGCAATTAAAAAAGGAAGAGTGTGGAAATATGAAGTTAAGGTTTGAACTTAAGAAAACAGAGGAGGGGCTGGGGAGATGGCTCAGCAGTTAAGAGCACTGACTGCTCTTCCAGAGGTCCTGAGTTCAATTCCCAGCAACCACATGGTAGCTCACAACCATCTGTAATGGAGTTCGATGTACTCTTCTGGTGTTTGTGTGAAGATGGCTACAGTGTACTCATATAAATAAAAATAAAATCTTAAAAAAATAAGAAAAACAGAGGAAAAGCAGAGCCTTCACCAATTACACAATGTTTGGAAGATGGTGCTTTACATCAATATGGCAGTATCCAAAAATAAACTAATAAACAGATTTACTTAATGTTAAACCTGGAAATGTTACTCTCAGAATCATTCCAGAATTTAAAGCTGAGCCAAGACAGTAGAAGAGAATATGAGATTAACCAAAATCTAAAGGAATAATCTACCAACAATGGTTCAAGACAGGTAAAAGGAAGAAGAAGAAAGCAGAACCACAATTATGTGGCAATCTAAAACACAGGTGGTAGAAATTTTTAAGAAATAGTTCTTAAACTACTGTATGGTCAGCACTAGACTGAAAAGAAAAATGACTATTTTTTCTCTGAACACTCCAGACACCCAGTCCACAGTCAGCAACAAGACAGAACACACCATACTTCTGCACCATAACTGCCATCTGCCAGCTAGAAACAGTTTACACATGTGCATCTAGAATCCTCACGGTAGCATTATGCCCATTATATAAACTGTTTTAATCAGCCTGTCCAACCTAACAAACCCAAGATAACCTGTCCTGGAAAGGGACCACTGAATCCAGTTTACAACTCTAGGTAGCTAAGACCAAGGGAAATGCTGGGCTTGGGGGAAGAACTCAAACTCCAAGATACTACAGTACACCATAGGTATCCATCATCTCCCAACTACAGACCTCCCCCATCTTAAAGACCTTGCTGAATCAGTCTGAAAAAGCTCAAGTTCTTTTTAGGACTACAGTGTGTTTCCCACCCTCTATCTCCTAGTCCCATCTTCCTACTCCACACTCCAATCAACCTGACAAGAAGTGGAAAGTTGACCACGACATTCTCTCGATACACAGACATTTAGAACTGAGAGTTGAAGACGTCTGTTAGGAACCATGATGCAAATTCATGGTGGGTCTGCTGTGAACACTCTTGCAAACCAAAGAAAGAGCCCAAGAGGTTTCAAGAGAAGGCCAGTATTTCACAACTGAAGAGGGCATGCAAGTCACAGTAAAGAACGAAGAGAAAACGCGATGCATTTCAACCTCAAGACTTTCCGGTGTCCAGGCCACTGAGCTGGAATCACAAACTGGACCTTACCATCAGTGCTCCAACAATATGACATTTGCCTGTTTCAAGTAAGCGAATTCTAATGCCTTTTTGATTCTGGCAGCCAAATAATCCTCAAACCATTAAGGAAGGTCAAATGAAAAGCACCAAGAAAGCAGAGGCTAATCCAAAATCTGTACACTTTCTCCTTCTCAAGTCTAGTCAACAATCCATACATTCTAATACTTATCTCCAGGAGGTCATGTTCAATTAATTTCTTTCTGTAAGGATGAACAGAAAAAATGAAAATATATGGATCTGCCCCATTTGCTTTTAAGATGGTAAAGCATGTTTTCCCTGTGCCAGAATGCCAGTGTATACCCAACCACCATGCAAGCTAAACTCAAAAGAGTTCTCTAACCTGGCTCAACACTCATTCTTTCTGAGTGGTTAATTTTTATTTATTTATTTATTTATTTATTGGTATTTATTTTTCAACTACTGGGGCCACTTCACAAAAAGAAAAGAATTAAAAAAAAAAAACTTTACCTAAATAATTGCTCCATCCAAAGTCACTTCAATTGCTTTCCAAACACAATACAAAGTAACCATTGCTCTAAAAGTCTGAAACCCTTGCCACAAATTAGAAAGACTAGCAACAAAGTCTTTCTCTCTCACTTTGCCAAGATGAGTGGTAGGGAACTTTTGTTATCTCCTTTGCCCATTCACCTAAGTTTTTCATATCTTCTTGTGTGACTAGAATTCCCCTATTTTAACTGGAAATTTTCCTTTACACAACCTGCTGTGTTATGATCTGAATTGGCTGAGTTCCTTTCCCAGGCACTAAGTCTTTGGAATTAAAATAAAATGTACCATCCTTTCTCCCAGAGGATTTTCTTCTGTTTCCTAGATGCAGCCCTGGAATTCAGAGGCTTGAGACGGATAGCAAATCTCTCACCACAGTTCTGGGCTCCAACTTCAGTATCTTCAACAACTGAGAAACATCACTGGGCACAAAGTATATACTGCCAATTCCTTTCCAGGCAGATCAGTTGAGCAGTTTGTAGCTATCTACATTAGCCACAGCTCAGCTTATAAACCCATGTCTTCCCCAATTCCCTCATATCCCTTTATCCCTCATAAGTCAGTTACTAACTACACAACTAATTGCTTAATTTACTGACAACCCATGATTCACAGTTCTGCCTGGAAAACACAATTAAGTATGAATAACCAGGTTATTCCTTGAAAAAAAAAATGCTTCCATAGTTTGAAAGATAAGGTGGCACTATTTAAAATGACATCAATCATACCAGCAGGCACTGGGCTGCCTTTTACCAGAGCGCGCGTGCACGCGCGCGCGTACACACACACACACACACACCAAACAAACGCGAAGACATTAAAACAAAATCACCTTTGCATGAATAAATACTCCATTTTTCCTGATATCCTTATTTTTAAATATTTTCATACATAACAAAATTGAGTATCAATATAAATAACACTGCTAACAAGGTGAGAAGATGCAAAGGAAAACATGCGATTTAGAAGCAAATGAATAATCACAAGGCTATAAAGAACTGCGAATATTAACTCCAGTATGCGCCAAGGCCATTAGCGATGTGTCTCAGCAGTATTGCTCACCGCGAAATGCCTTAATGCCTAAAGCTAAGCCACCTCCAACTAATAGGGTTTTTTTTTCTTCTTCTTCTTCTTTTTAAAGACCGTAAGCAGAGCTAAAGGACTGTCACCAAGCCATACCAGGGGTTTAGACCGTACTGTCACTGTGGTCTGGCCAGCCCATTTTCTATTTGATAGCGCAATTCGGATGCTTGGCCAGCCTGGAGGCGACGTGACAGCGATGCAAACAGCGGCATCTGGGGTTAGGGCAGCGCCGGGGACCCGGGCTCGGACGCTGACAGGGAAGGATGCTGTTGCTGCGGAGCACAAAGTGCACCGTCCTCCCGCCCGCGCCCCTCGCAGCGAGGCCACGGCGTCCGACCGCAGTCTGGACCCGGCCCTCTAGGCTCCCCGTTCCCTGCCCCGCTCACCCGGCGGCACAGCCGCTCAGCTCCGGGGCATGTCAGCCTCCCGGCACGGCCCGCAACGCCCGGTGGCGCGAGCCGCAGCGCAGCGGCGCTCCCCCTCGCCCCAGCCCGCGACGCCACCGCCACCGCCTCCCCACGCCGCCCACTCAATCTCGCGAGAGCCGTCACACCTCTCGCGAGAACGACCCCGTGGCCGAGCCCGCGCAAAAGGAACAAGGGGTGTGGGGGGCGGGGGGAATATCTTCCCACGTGCTCTGGAGGGCAAAGCTGCGGGTCGCCCGTCACGTGATGCGGAGGCGCCCTCTCCATTGGCCAGGCGGCCCTCGGCCCGTGGGAGCTTTAAACCCGGAGCTGACCTACGAACTCTCGGCTGACGTCTTGCGCGCTTCCTGGTGCGTTGCCTTGGGAACGGCTTAACCCTTTCCTCTGGCAAGCGCCGGAGCCCAGGTTGTTAGTATCCCATCCGCCTTTAGACCTTCCTGGGGCTGGTTTCCCACAGCGGCAGCCCACGACATCAGGGGTCCAGGCACAGCCCATCCATCAGAATGGCTCTGCCGGGTTCCCAACATCATCAGGGAAAACCTTGGGCCCAATCGGAACCTCCAGAGTCAGTCTAAAGGGCAGTGCACTTCCCAACCCCACCGACCATTGAAATTGGAAAATAAGGCTTTGACCACCAAGAAGCCTAGCTTTGGGTGACAAGCTAGTTTCGTGACTCCTGTTTAAATCAGAGGGATCAGTGCAGTCATGTTGCATGGTCTCCTCAAGGACATCGGGTCCTCAAACTAGCCTAGAGATAAGAAAGACATTTTGAAGTAGATGATCCTTATTTGTTTTGTCCTCTTTAGGGAAGAGAGACAAGAAAGAGTACAGTCATTTCTTCGTTCTCTTCAACAGCTTTTGGCTGCTTTCCTTACACATTTTAGGCATAATTCCAGGTTGTCTATTGAACCTTGATGAAGACAAATAGACTAGGTTGTTGAGATCTGGGGCGGGGTTGCGGGGTGAATATCTGTAGGTGTTAACTCACAGATTATGATCATCTGATGGTGGTGGTTACAATTGGGCCACTGCTTGGGGGTGGTGCCCTTGTGGGAGGAAAGATTCAGGCAGTGATTTGGATAGCAGCCCTACAAAAATAGGAGAGAAGATCATCGCTAGAAGAAAGCAGGATAGTTCACAAACCCAAAATTGGGATCGAATCTAGCACATTTGAATAACAAGAAATAAACTTGGGATGATAATAGAGGCTAGATCCCCTACTGTTTTATCAACCAAGAAAAGAACTGGGATTTTAGTCTACAATGAAAAGCTTTGAAGACTTGCTCTTTTTTTAAGGGGATAACAATAACAATTAGCTTTAAAAAAAAAAAAAACTAGCAAGCTCTTCCCTGTAGAGAGTGAATTTTATGGAAGCTGAAGCCTCAACAAGGAACTCTTCCAGGAGAGAGACAATCCTGTGAGAACCAATTTCCAATGACCTTGACAGTCTCCAGAACCCTAAGTGCTGGCTGCTGACTTGTATTTAAAATATGTAGATTTTTATCATTTCCTTGTTTTAAACTACTTGAGAAGCAAATGGCCTGAGAGGCCTCTTGCCTTTAGCTCTCTGTCCTCCATTTTCACTACACAGGTAGCCACATCTCTAAGTTAATTCTAAACAAACATAAAATAGTGTTCTTTGTAGATATTTATTGGAGTAATATTAGAAAAAAGGGGTTGGAGGCTGAAAAAAAAAAGAAAAGAGTTTAATTCAAAATGAAAGAAATGAGGAAGTCTTCCTGTATGAAACACTCCACTAACTAGTGACACGCGCAAATCAAGCCTCTTTATGATCCTGAGTTTAAACTTCCTCGTACATAAAACAAGGCCATTTGGTCTCCACACAATCTGGCTAAGACTGAATTCCATTTTGTCAAGCTTGCCCTGGCAGAGCAAGCCAGAGAGGGAAATGAACTTTTCTGAAAGATGTAAGAGTCAGCGGGCTGAGCAGGCCAAGTGAAATCGGACCTCACACACCAACTGAGAGACTGTAACAGTGAGCCAGATACCAGGAATGCTTTCCTCAGAAATGCTGGCCTCAGGGTGTGAAAACGGAAGTAGGGCCACCTGCTCAGCCCCATGGTCTCTTCCTCTGGAGCCACTGTGAATACGTGTCACATCCAAAACATTCCCATGGGCCTGATCAGAACAAGACAACATCTGAAAGTTAACACCTTACTTTTAATAAGATTTAAGGTTACTTTTTAAGAAAGAAAAATGTGTCAAGTATTTTAACAGGGTCTTTTTAAAAAAAATTCCCCACTCCTTCAAGTAAGGTTATTTTAAAGGCTCGTTTGGAGTGCTTTTTGGAATCTGCAGCTCTCATAATGATTAATAGAAGCAGCTGGTCGGTATTGCTAATTTAGACAAACAGAGGACTCAACTCTACCTTCCAAACATATTAACAGGATCATAAATCATCCGAACTTACTCTAGCAGGGAAGTCATTGTGGTCTCTTGTGCTAGCTGTTTGAAATGCTATGGATATAAAGTGAAAAGAAATGTAAGACCTCCTATACTATCCTTAGTTCTTAGAGTCTTCCAAAACATCTTTTACATATACACACACATG
>LR749571.1:1268436-1284495 GCA_902729485.2 Mus minutoides
TAACATTAATGAAATTAAATAGCATATGACCTTTGGTCAATTTATTCACTTAGTACATTGTTCTCAAGGGTCATCCATGTTATAACATGTTTCAAGATTTCATTTCTTTTTAATGACATGATTCTATTTTATGCATATAGCATATTTTATTGATCATCTTATAGTTGATAGATATGTGGGGTTGTTTTCACTTTGGGCTAGTAATAATGTGTACTGAACATCTATCTAACATTTTTTGGTAGATGTTGCTTCCCATTCTTAATTTTTAAAACATATGTTTATGGAGCTGGAGAGATGGGTCAGCAGTTAGAGCACTGGCTGCTCTTTTGGAAAACCTAGATTAGGTTCCCAGCACCCACATGACAACTAACAACTGTCCATAACTCTAGTTCCGGGGGACCCATGAACACTGCGGGCATGTGTGTGTGTGTGTGTGTGTGTGTGTGTGTGTGTGTGTATACATAATAAATCTTTGTAAAATTAAAGATCATAAATTTGTGTAGTTTACAAAGTCCTTCCTTTCAGTGTGCACACACTTTCTTTGGATGCCTGCTCTATTAAACACATTTAGTATACCTGCAGACATTTGTACTCAGACAATTCACGTCTGACCACATCATTTGCCTGCTTAAATCCTGTGGTTCTCCTCGAGGCCTGTCTTGATTTTGTTGCTCTCAGACCGTTCTCTCTTTCAGTGCCCGACCCTGCTTCAGACCTTGCCTCCTCACACTCTGCCTTCAGCCCTGCGCATCTTTTCTGCTTCCCTCATCTTTGACTGCCCAGAATCCAGGACTTGCCCTCTCTCTTGTCACTTCTGCAGGAAGTCTTGTCCTAACTCCCTCCATGATGTACACTCCCCTTTAGTGAGGACTCTGTCTTTTCTCTTTTCTTTTCTTTTCTTTTCTTTTCTTTTCTTTTCTTTTCTTTTCGCACTTGCCCACATATACCGGTTTTCATTTGTGTGGTTATATAGTTAAGTAATACCCATCTCTTCTGCTAGACCAAAGGAGCCAAGCAGGAATCACATCTAATATTTCTTAGCAGTAAAGACTGGGTAATGGGTAAAAGTTACAATTTAAACTTGTACTGGCTAAGGGTAGCCAAGGCCGAGGCCTGCTGTAGACTTGTTCTGATACAACAAATTCTTGAAGAATTCAAGGTTGAAAAGAAAGGAGGACAGTGTACAAAAGAGTCAAGGCATCAGGCTGCCAAGTTAAAGAACACAGTCTGTTTCTAAGGATGCCTATGAAAGCATCAGAGAAAGCCTCTCACAAGCCCAGAAAAATATTTATTTCTTGCTTGTGTTTATAGCCCTGACTATTGAGTCCAAGGCCTCAGGCACACCAGGCAAGCAGTCTTACACTGAGCTATGGCTATCTCCAGCCCAGTTTTTACTATCTATTCTGAGATAATCCTACTAAATTAACCCAAGATGGCCTGGAACTCAGTCTGTAGACTAGGCAAGCCTTGAGCATGGGCTCACCTGAGTAGCTGGGATTACAGGCCAGGCCTGGCATCACAGGGATATTTTAGTAAACAAATTGCTAGTGTCTCCGCCAATGTAACCTTTTGTAATGAATGAAAAAAGGTGCTTTCTCTTGTAGACATGATCCAGTGGAGACAAGATACTTGGGTGATAGGCACATAGAAGCACTATGGCCTAGCAACACTGATCTGTTCTTGATCCTCTCTGGCACTAAATGACATAGTGCATGCTAAAATCAACTAGCTTGGTCTGGTCCTGCCTGTCGGTGAAACTGAGCATACTACACAAAGCTGGCTCCCAACTGCATCTCTGCATGACATTCTGACTACAAAGGAAGGCATCGTCTTTCCCCAGAAGATCTGCAGCTTTGCACCAGCAACCTCGGATAGCCAAAGCAGATTCCATGTCGCTTCCTGTTTGAAAACTTGACTCGCCCTTGGCTGAGTTGCTGGATTCCTCGCTGAGCCATATTGCATGAGTGATGGACCCAGGTGTCAGTTCACAAAAAAAAAAAAAGACATGTCAAGCTTTAGTACATATCCTTGAGTTCTTATCTTTGGTTTTTTTGTTTGTTTCTTGTGGTTATATGTTAACACAGACTCATGTAGAACATTAGAAGATTTAGGAAGAGACAGTGAGACCCTCTTTACTGTGCATTATCACAGCATGATTATTTGATAATAACCCAATGTTAAAGATTCTGAAAGTAGAAAGATACAAGTTATATAAACCATTTCGATATACTAAAGCCTTTCTAAGCTGAAGTGACAAAGTTCCTACAACCTTTTTGTTTGCTTATTTTTGCTTTATTTAAAGTGGTGGGGATCCAACCCTAGATCTTGTACTCTACCACTGAGCTATCCCCTTGGTCTCCATACCTTTGTTTTAAGAGTATATTAACAGGGTTAGTTTTCCATTGTTGTGATAAAATATTATGATCAAGAGCAATTTAAGGACAAAAGGCAATATTTCAGTTAATAGTTCCAGTCGATGGAGTTCATTAATGGTGGAATGGCCTGGTATGGTGGCAGGAAGAGGAGGTAGATCGGATGTTGTCCACACTCAGGGAGCCAAGCAAGAGACAGCAAGAAGTGGAGTGAGGTTTATACCCTCAAAGCCTCCGTGTGTATGTGTGTGTACATAAATACATAAACATACTTCTTCTGCCAGGACATATATGTGTATCTATATACATATATACACACATATATTACATATAATATACTTCATATATATGCATATATACATACATATGTATATGCAATATACTCCAGCTCCTGAAGGATCCATAACCTCCCTAGACAAGAGTCACCAACTCTGAGGACTAAGTGTTCAAATAACTGAACCTATCGGGGGCATTTCTCATTCAAACAATTACAAAGAGCATATACATCATATCACAGCCTGATATAATGTTTATTACACACACACACACACACACACACACACACACACACACACCTGTTACTTTGTAGCAAGTCTCTGAACCTATAGAAATACAACTGCACCATTATTAGAATATAGTACCTAGTAATGTTTTAATATACAGAAAGAGTCATTAAATACTCAAAGGATCCTGAAGTCATGGCTCTGCTTAGCCTTTGTGTACATGTCGGTGGGGGTAAGTATACTGTGTGTATATGTTCATATGTGCATGTAATTTCTAAAGAGGCAAGCAGAAGGTATCAAATTGTTGTGATCCAAAATACATGATTGCTGGGAACCAAACTCTGGTCCTCTTCAAGAAGAGCAAGCACTCCTAAGCACCGAGCCATCCCTCTGCTCTGCCCCCCATGACTGTTATTAATAAATAGCACAGGGGCTAACTCAGAAGCACTGCTCCAAGGTAGGGCCTTCTTGACTAGCAAAATAAATTGAAGTGTTATTACATATCATACTCAAATATAATAATTCTGATTAAATCATCAAAACCTTAGGTATCAATAATTTCCAGCCGGGCGTGGTGGCGCATGCCTTTAATCCCAGCACTGGGGAGGCAGAGGCAGGCGAATTTCTGAGTTCGAGGCCAGACTGGTCTACAGAGTGAGCTCCAGGACAGCCAGGGCTACACAGAGAAACCCTGTCTCGAGAAACCAAAATAATAATAATAATAATAATAATAATAATAATTTCCAATGTATAACAGTCAGGTAAACTTTCTTTTAAGAAAATGTAATGTGTGGTTTTCTAAAATTCAAAACCAAGCATTTTTGGAAGGATATATTCAGTGCAATTACTTAAGACAGTTTTCATTGCCCTGCTTTAAATGGCCACCATATAGAGAAGCATGAAGCCTTATACAGAGATGTTTTTAGATGTGACAACTTCAAAAAAAATCACAAGGATTTCAAGAGCATTTAAGGATATCAAAGTGGAGGGATGATGTCCACTCTTGCACGATGAACCTCTTCATCATGTGACAGCACATGCTGAAAGAGTATAGATAACTTCTCTTAGACTATAGGGTTTGAGGTCAGGGCACTTGTTTGTTTTGGGTTTTGGCATGCTCTCACAAGGAGAACAGAGAGAAGAACAGAGTGGGCTGATCCTGTAGTCACCGTTCCCAGTCCTTGGTGGTTCTCCTTTTCATGGGATCAAGAGCATCTTCATTCCACAGTTAATGTGAAATGCCCACGTGAGACAAGAGCTTTAGTTAGAGCTTGTGTATGTGAAAGATTGATGTCCTATGTGTACACTTCAGTCATTAGACACTGTGATAAAGGTCTAGGGCAAAAGTAGCCGAGCTTTAAAGATATTCTGACTTCAGGAATTCTCTCTTCTACTTGGAATGTTAGAAGCCATTAAACTATACTAGGCAGGTATAGCCTGACTCTAAACTCTGTTCTCTGCTTGTTTTAGGGTCTTTGGGGACATCTTAAATAAACATGGCCGATTCCACATGATGGCACTTATGAAAGCCGGTTCTATAGCCAGTCCTTTATGAACATGAAAGTAGCCACCATCACTGGCCTGCACCATTCCATAGTGAGTCTAAGCTCCTGCATCTGAAGGATGCAGCTATCGAAAAACAAAACAAAACAAAACAAAACAAAAAACAAAAAAACAAAAACAAAAACAAAAAAACTGCATGATCAGCAGCGTGGTACTCAGAACAAAAGAGGTAGAGACCCTCCTAGTCTGGGCTAGTCACGCCTCACAGTAATCAAGTGAGTTAGTATCAGAGGTGAGGCAGCTAGGAAACATGTTAGGTACAAACTTCAACCTGGTTTTGTTTAACCTATAGAATGGAAGACCTGGGCAGATTATAGAAACTGAGCCTTAACAGCTACTGTGCAAGGCATGTCCAAAGTTCCTCTTCCTCTTCTAGGAGAAAAAGACTCAAATATAAGGTAAAAAATTAATGATTAGAACTATCTTCAAATGGAATGGGTAGACCAGGCTAGCCTCAAACTCACAGAGATCTTCCTGTGTCTACTTCCCGAGTGCTGGGATCAAAAATGTCTGCCACCAAGCCTCAAGGAATGGGTTAATTTTATTTTTTAAAAAATGAGTATCAAAACATATTTTTTTCCATGACAGGTGTAGCTCTGGCTGTTCCTAGAACTCACTCTGTAGATGAGGCTGGCCTTGAACTCAGAGATCTGCTGCCTCTCTGCCTTCTGAGTGCTGGGATTAAAGGCATGTACCGCCACACATTGGCCAAAATATTTCTTCATATCTATATATTTTTAATATTCTTTGTAGAGCCCACATTTATAAGATCTCCATCTATTGTTTTGTCATATTCTGTCTTATTTCTAAGTTGATTTTAATGTTCTTCCATTGTCCTTACATCATGATTGACAGTGCAGGTTGCTACCTTTTTCAGTCGGTGTAATAAGATCCAAGAGACCTTGTTATCTGTAAACCCTGGCAGGGTATCATGGCTGTAACAGGATTCCCACAGACCTCTTGTCTAACAGGAAAATACCGTGTAATTTTCTCCTTCCTTTGTTGATAGCCAATAGCTGATCTGAAGTCACCACTTAAACTCTCAAAGTAAGTGAGATCCATGGTAAACAAGGTCTCACTTTTTTTTTTTTTTTTTGGGGGGGGGGTCCTGGCTGGAAGACATAACTTTTGAAAATAGGAAAGAAAATTCCCCGTTTCTCAGGTGTCACTTGAACTCTAGTATTAAACTCAGTACCCTTGAAACTTCGTTACTAGTTGACATGTTCTGTAACAAAAGCAAACAAACAATAACAACAACAACAAAACTCCTCACAATTCTTGTTCATTTTACTCTGTGTGATTCTGAGACTCCCCCAGCAACGAAGTTCCAAGAAGAATCTATTCAACTGAAGTCTACTAACTTTCCCATTATCTTATTATATTTTTATTATTATCTCTTCCAATCTAGTGTCCTAGGAAGTGCCTTCACTTCTAGATGACCTCCAGCTGACTGCTAAGTGTGGTCCTTTGCTACAAAATCCTCTCATTTAGATCTTCTAACGAATACCATTATACATGCAGGCATCCTCTTCTGCAGCAACAGCACTTAATTCTTTTGGCTTTTTGTTTGTTTGTTTGTTTTGGTGGTGGTAGTGGTTTGGTTGTTGATTGAGACAGGGTTTCTCTTTGTAGCCCTACCTGTCCTGAAACTCACTCTGTAGACCAGGCTGGCCTGGAACTCATGGAGATCTGCCTGCCTCTGCCTCACTAGTGCTGGGATTAAAGGTATGCACAACCGACACCTAGAACAACACTTAACTCTTAAACATCTCATACACTCTAGATTCCAGTCATTTCTGTGAATGTGTTCTCCTCCTATCTGTGACAATCTGAGTCCTCCTCCATTAAGCACAACATTCAGTGACACCCAGTTTCAAGCTATGGTTCAGCTAGTACTGGTGATCTTGGGGTTTTGTTTTCTTTTGTTTTGAGACAGGGTCTTATTAGGTAGTTCTGGCTGTCCTGGAACTCACTCTGTAGACTAGGCTGGTATTGAACTCACAGAGATTAACCTACCTTTGCCTTCTGAGCACTGAGATTAAAGGGGTGCACCACTACCCTCAGCTGGTCCAGTTTGTTTCACAATTATGACAATAATCTATTAAGAACAAATAAATTCTTTGCTTGCCCTTGGTGAGAAGTTCCTCTCAGCTTGCCCTTCATAAAAGAGGGTCCTGAATCCTGCCTTCATCTGTTCACTTTCGCCAATTTAAGCTTTTACTTTTTTCTAATATTTAATAATCCCAGATCTTAAAGTAACGGACTGTTATGATATACAAGATATACATAAGAACCAAAAGCTGCTGATAAAATCTCCAGGCATTCTCTGTCCCATGTTATATATTCCATTCACTAAGCTACCTTTGAAATGGATTCATCACTAAGCTGACTCCAAGAAATATCATAGCACATTTGTAGCTGTTTCCAGTAACACATGGCTCATTTCCCCTTGTACCAGAGAAACAGAAAGGAATCATTCAGTCGTCACACGGTCCTTCTTTAATGACCAAGTTGTGTGTACTGGCTGATTTTGTGTGTCAACTTGACACAAGCTGGAGTTATCACAGAAAAACGGAGCTTCAGGTGAGGAAATGCCTCCATGAGATCCAGTTGTAAGGCATTTTCTCTATTAGTGATCAAGGGGGGGGCATTGTGGGGGGTGCCATACCTGGGCTGGTAGTCTTGGGTTCTATAAGAAAGCAGGCTGAACAAGCCAGGGGAAGCAAGCCAGTAAGAATCATCCCTCCAACTAATATCCAAAATATACAAAGAACTCAAGAAGGTGGACACTAGAAAATCAAATAACCCCATTAAAAAATGGGGCACTGAGCTAAACAAAGAATTCTCAACTGAGGAATACCGAATGGCTAAGAAGCACCTGAAAAAATGTTCAACATCCTTAATCATCAGGGAAATGCAAGTCAAAACAACCCTGAGATTCCACCTCACACCAGTAAGAATGGCTAAGATCAAAAATTCAGGTGACAGCAGATGTTCGCGTGGATGTGGAGAAAGAGGAACACTCCTCCATTGTTGGTGGGATTGCAAGCTTGTACAGCCAGTCTGGAAATCAGTCTGGTGGTTCCTCAGAAAATTGGACATAGTACTACCAGAGGATCCTGCAATACCTCTCCTGGGCATACATCCAGAAGATGTTCCAACTGGTAATAAGGACACATGCTCCACTATGTTCATAGCAGCCTTATTTATAATAGCGAGAAGCTGGAAAGAACCCAGGTGTCCCTCAACAGAGAATGGATACAGAAATTATGGTACATTTACACAATGGAGTACTACACAGCTATTAAAAACAATGAATTTATGAAATTCCTAGGCAAATGGATGGATCTGGAGGGTGAGTGAGGTAACACAATCACAAAAGAACTCACATAACATGTACTCACTGATATGTGGATATTAGCCCAGAAACCTAGTTTACCCAAGATACAATTTGCTAAACTCATGAAACTCAAGAAGAATGAAGATCAAAGTGTGGACACTTCGCCCCTTCTTAGAATTAGGAACAAAGCACACATTGAAGGAGTTACAGAGATCAAGTGTGGAGCTGAGACAAAAGGATGAACCAACCAGAGACTGCTGCAGCTGGGGATCCATCCCAGTATCAGCCACCAAACACAGACACTATTGCATATGCCAGCAAGATTTCAGCAAGATTTTGCTGAAAGGGCCCAGATATAGCTGTCTCGTGTGAGGCTATACCAGTGCCTGGCAAACACAGAAGTGGATGTTCACAGTCAGCTATTAGATGGAACACAGGGTTCCCAAGGGAGGAGCTAGAGAAAGTACCCATGGAGTTGAAGGGGTCTCCAACCCTATAGGTGGAAGAACAATATGAACTAACTAGTACCCCCAGAGCTCGTGTCTCTAGCTGCATATATAGCAGAAGATAGCCTAGTTGGCCATTATTGGGAAGAGAGGCCCCTTGGTCATGCAAACTTTATATGCCCTAGTACAGGGGAATGTCAGGCCAAGATGTGGGAGTGGGTGGGTAGGGGAGCAGGGCGGGGGATGGGGGATGGTTTAGGGGACTTTCGGGATAACATTTGAAATGTAAATGAAGAAAATATCTAATAAAAATTGGAAAAAATAGACAGATGAGATTGGAAAGAAAGAAAGAAAGAAAGAAAGAAAGAAAGAAAGAAAGAAAGAAAGAAAGAAAGAAAGAAAGAAAGAAAAGAAAGAACTGTTGCATGGCCTCTGCATCAGCTCCTGCTTCCTGACCTGCTTGAGATCCAGTCCTGACTTCCTTTGGTGATCAATAGCAATGTGGAAGTGTAAACTGAACAAACCATTTCCTCCCAAACTTGCTTCTTGGTCATGATGTTTTGTCCAGGAATAGAAAACCTGACTAAGACAGCGTGTCTGCTATTGTTCATTGCATTTCTCAAGGACTTTTCTGTACCTATGTTCAAGGAGACTTTGTGCTCTGTTTTTGGCCACTACAGTCACAGACCTACTTTTCTTTCTCAAAATCGTGTCATTATGGATAAGAAAGATACTGTGTAGATGGACAAAGAATGAAAATATACATACTCTTAAAAAGAACCTATTTTTGGTCTGCCTCTCCAAATGTCTTAGGATAGGCTAATCTGCTAGGCAGGAGAATATCAGCCAAACCCTAAAGATGTATTGTCAGTGCCTCTCTTCCTTCCGCCAAAATAACCAATCATCTTCCTTCTCTCAGGCAGGCGGATTTCTGAGTTCAAGGTTAGCCCAGTCTACAGAGTGAGTTCCAGGACAGCCAGGACTATGCAGAGAAACCCTGTCTTGAAAAACAACAACAACAACAATAACAACCTCACTTATTTAAATGTCATCCATTTTTATCTCAGAACATACAAGGTCCATCAAGAAGATTTAGTTCATGTCATATCAGAATGGTGAACCCCCTAAGAATCAGACATACTTCAGCAAATACAATCCAAACACGGATGCTCAGAGGCAGGCACTTCATCTCTGCGAGCTATCTGAAATCTTTTGAGCATTGATGGGAAATACAGAGTGTGGTGGTTTGGATAGAAAGATGTCCTGCTCAGGCTCAGGCATTTGGACACTGCCTCAACTGGCACTCTGGGGAGATTTAGCTGGCCATTCTAGAGGAAGTATGTCACTGGAAGTAGGCTTTGAGAGTACATAGCCCCATTTCTCCTTCAGTTCAGTCTTTCTGCTTTATGCATGCTGATAAATATGCGGTCTCTCAGCTTCCTGCCATGCCTCCTACGACTGGCAGATTCATCTTTCTGGAAGAATAAGCCCAAATAACTCTTCCTTCTATAAGTTGTCTTGGTCATGCTGTTTTATCACAGCAACCGAAAGCAAAATAATACAACCAGTGACCCAGAATGCTGGAATTTCTGCAGCCTCTTGTTCCTACAGAGTTCTTTAACCTTCACTTTCTACTCCCAAGGATTTGACTCTCCTCAAGAATTTCTAAGAAACCATTTGTCAGGAACTCCATATAAGATAAATTCCCCTAACTGGTTAACCTATTAGCCAGTTAACTCCTTGGATTAGTTCCTACAAAACCAGTTTGATCACACTGCCACTTAAAAGCTGTCAGAAACCAAGCCTTATTATTAGTGACTCCCAAAGAACTGTCACAGAATTGGAAAATAGGCATATTTCTGCTGATCCACAGTATCTTCTGATTCACTATTTTCATATGCTTTCTGGGGTCTTGGCCTGAGAAATTGCAACCAAGCCAAGAGCAGACAAGAAATTCAATGTTGGTACCCTGGAGAAATGCAGAGTCGAAGCCAAAAGGATGCCACGTCTCCCAAGGCAAATGGCTTTCAGGTAAGCCTTCTTGAATGCAGCCGAAAAGACACATCTGTCCCCATCATAAAAGGCAAAGGGCTTCACTTCCGGAAAGACTTAATCTCTAGGTCTGAGGCATTTAAAAGCCACTGAGGGACAGCTGTGTCCTAATAAACATTCTATTTTTGGTGCTTGGCTCTCCAGAGTGCCTCATATGATCAGTCTGACACAGGCTAAGAGGAAGTCAGGAAGCTTAGCAAGTGTTGAGAGCTGTACAAGTGGTCAGATTTTTTCCGTCACTCTCATCTGGGACTCCACTGTGCCCTGTACTAAGCAGGGATGGGTTTCAGGCAACAGAGCTAAGTGAAGATCCAGGCTGGGGCTGGGGGTTCCACATCCCAAAGACAGCACACAAATGCAGCAGGTGCCAAACTGTTCAACCTCGAGTGTGAGAGGAGACCCAACATTCAGGCCAAATGGAGCATCAGGGAATTTAGGCTCAAGACACTCAAAAAGTACAGGACAAATTGACTTTTGGCAAAGGGATCAAAAGCACACATTAAGAAAGGGCCAGAAAAGATGTGTCCTTAACAAACAGCATGAGAAAGCTAAGAAAGAAATGATAGACGAGGGCAGAGGTTAAGGAAATGAAGAACTGTAACTTACCGTGGAGATACCCACAGATCCATATTTGTTGTTTCTCTAGTTGCAATCACTAAGACATCATCAGCTGATGAACAGTTAACTAAAAATGTGGCCCATACACTAGGACATTTTATTAATCCATGAAGAAAAATGAGCTTATGGTTTTGCAAGTAAATGAATGAGGCTAGAAAATCTTGTCCCAGGGTAAGCAGGACCCACAATGACAAGTAGGGCGTATCTTTGCTCATATGTGGGTCCTAACCTCAATTCTTCGGATCTCTGAGAGGGAGTAAGAAAGCTACCATCAGGAGTTGGGGAAAGAGGCCTTAAAGTGGGTTGGGACTTGTATGGGGGGGGGGTATGTGAAAGTAGAGAAAGGTTTAAATGGAGATTAGCGTTTGGAGTAAAGGTGGGGGAAGGGAGGGTAAACTGAAATTAAGTATGTTTGAAAGAGCCCTAAAGGAACCTAGTACATCAGTTAACAAACACACACACACACACACACACACACACACACACACACACAGTGTAAACGAAAGTACCTATCATGAGTGATGTGTCTAATGACGTTCCCAGAAGCCATAATTTTTAAAACGAAAATCTCAGTGCCAAGTTATTGACCATGGAGTTTCCAGGAGCCCCCAAAGCAATCAGTATAAGCTACTGTCATTACTTCTGGGTACCAACAAGGACCACATGGTAAGGCCCCTATTGCTGAAGATGCCATACAATTGGGTTGCAGAATACAGAGAAATTAAAGCCACAACTGAGCTGGACGCTCCTCCCGTGCCGGCTCGATTTCATAGACCCAGAAGTTACCATGCAGCTGCTGGGGGGAGGGGCATAGATGGCTTTATGGCTTACGGACAATGTGTGCCACATGATGAGCAAGCTATGCCAACTCAGGTAAGATGTACCTACTGGTATATACACTGACAGATAAGGTATACTCATGCCAGGTAAGATATGCCTATAGCAAATTAAGATATACACATGGGCACAAGAGTGGTGTAACTGCACTGGGGGGTAACAAACCACGTTCTCACTGGATTTGAGGTCTGCTCCTCAGGAGGAAATTGGTGCTAAACCAATTGGTGTAAACCTGGTCAGAACCCCATGACAAGGATGGCCATAGGTCCAGGGAGGACCCTACTATTGCTGTTCTACTAAATTGATACGTTTCAAACTGCCTTCTAAATATTTATGGTCATATATCTTGGCTAGAGAGGCTGCTTTTTTACAGTGGGGAGTGGTTAATACAGTGGTCAGTGCCAAGAATAAGTGAGTGCAGGGTGCTCAGTCCTAAACAGAATACACATTTCATGTGCAAGCATGGGCGCAAGTGTACACACACACACACACACACACACAAACACATACACACACACACACACACACACACACACACACACACATACACTCAAACTATGCCTTTTCAAAGGACCTTTAAATATCACTTGTAAATACCATATTAAAACCCTCCCTGAGCTCAACTATATAAAATATATGTATTATATAACTATACATTTTCTTATTTTATTTTTAAAACTTTACAATTTGGTTTTAAAATTATTAGCTCTTTGAGAGTTTTGTAGGTTTTTAAAAATCATATTCATCTCCCAAACTTTTCCCAGATTAACCCAATTCCCACTCAACTTTGTGTCTTTTTTTTTTTTTTAACAACCCATCAAGATCAATTTGTCTACCCAAACATTCTTGGATGTATGGTCTTCCACTGGGCCATGCTCCATTTACCAGGAGTTACACCCCCTAGAGAAAACAGTCTCTCTTGTTCTCAGCAGCTGACAATCACTAGCTCTGCAGCTAGTAGGTAGGAGCTCATGTCCAGCTCTCCTGGGTTGGGATCTGGTCTGGCTTGGGCTCGAGCAGGTTTTATGAATGCTGTTACAGCTGCTGTAAGTTCACATGTACAGCTGCTCGGCTGTGTCCGGAAGACCGATTTCCTTGGAGTCATCCACTGGCTGAGGCTCTTACACTTTCTGTATCCTTATCCACTAAGATCCTTGAGTCTGGGAGGAAGTGGGTGTGGTATACACTCTATGGTAAGACTGAGCATCCTGGACTCTCTTACTGTCTCTGCATTGGCTAGTTGTGGGTCTCTGGGATAATCACTATCTACTGCAAACAGAGACTTTTTCAACACACACACACACACACACACACACACACATGGGGGAGGGGAGAGAGAGGGAGAGAAAGAGGAGAGAGAGAGAGAGAGAGAGAGAGAGAGAGAGAGAAGGAGAGAATAGAGTTACCCTACAACATGGAAACAAGGTACTACTGAGTGTCAGAGGATTACAAGTGAAATGGTAATGGTGGCAAGACCCTGTTTTCCAAGACACTGCATATCTGAGCTACAGGACACAAAGAGACGGAGCTGGTGCTGGCACTGACCTGGAACCTTCATGCCTGCCTTCTAGCCATCACAGCTCTGGAGGGTGCTGTGCCCAATGTCAGAGGACAAAAGTAATCACCAACCGCCCCCAGCTGTGAACGCTCAGCTACTGTCCTGACCAGCCTGGCGAGTGGCAGAGACATCAGGGGAATAACCATCCACTTTCTAATTGGACTTAAGTCTACTCTGTAAGATGGAACCAGACCTGGTATCATTACCAGACCACGAGCCTAGGGCCAGATAGGTCATAGGCCTTAGGGGAGAACTAACAGCTATTATTCTGCTAAACGGACATAGTATTGAACTGATTGCTAATAACTTATACTCAGAGATGAGTGAACTCCTTAACTTTTCTTGGAGAAGCTTTTATTTGCAATAAATGGAGATTCACACAGAGACTGGCAATTCTGAATTTTATATATCTTTTCTTTATCGGGAATTCATGTTTTGAGTTATAATTTTGTCCTGTCCATGTTTCCCTATGGAACTCAGGCTAGTCTGGAAGGCACAATACAGCCCAGGCTGGCCCCAAGCTCATAGCATTGCTAAGTGCTGAGATTACGGGAGGGAATCTCCACGCCCTGCTCTTTAATTGTAAAGCATCAACTTTTTCAAAGCTAAGGGACATGCTTATCCTAGTCCTCATTTATCTGTCCTTTTATTTTATAAGAGATTTATTTTTATTTTTAATTGTCTGTCTGTCTCTATGTGTGAGTGACACATGTGAGGAAATGTGTGAGGAAGAGAGTGCCAGACTCCTAGAGCTGGGAGACAGGCTCTGTGAGCATCCCACATGGGTGTTGAGAGCCAAACTCAGGTCCTCTTAGCCACTGAGTCATCTCTCTATGCCCCATCCTCACGGCACTCTCTAAAGCAGCATAGTGACATTTTACAGTTAAAATGCCCCCGCCGATCTCTGTAGTGGAGAACACTGGCCCGAGGAAGAGGAATAATGGCATTAACTGCTTCATTAACTTCCTCGGAGTGCATATGCTGTTTTTTAGAACAAACATTATGTATGGAAAATATCACAGGGTGTCCCTGTTCAAGTTAATTTAAAAAATATTCTTATCCATAAACAAAATAAAGATTTGCTGGATGTGACGGTGTATGTCCGTAATCCTAAGGTAGCTCAGCGTAAACTGCTTGCATGCCTGAGTGTGAATCCTGGTGTTCTGGGAAAACAGCTCTCCCTTCGCGTTCATGACCAATCTGCTCAGTAGCCTGTCACAGATACCGAGCAGATTGTACACAAAAGATTAAACTAGCATCACGCGTATAAATGACAGCATTGTTTTTTCTTAAATCAAGGCTTCTAAAACCCTTTCCATCTCTGATCCCTTTTTGCCAGAGGAATTTTTACCTATATATGTGTATATGTAAAAGGTATTCTAATAAAACATTCACTAGTAATAAATCACAGAGAAATTTGTTTGCATATGTACTATTTATTTATATATTTAAATAGCCATTTGAGACAAGGTATCATGTGTTCCAGGCTGGCCTCTTTCTTGCGTGCAGTCAAGTATAACTTTGCACTCCTGGCCTGCTCTCCTGCTCAATATTACAGCCATTCACCATCACACCCAGCTTCAAACTATTTATTTTAAAACATGTTAAGTCAGGAACCCAAACAATTTCCCCCATTTTATTGTATGTGTCTGGGTGCTTGCCTGCATGCGTTATCTGTGCACCACACACATGAAGTGCCTACAGAGGCCAGAAGAGGGCACTAGGTCCCCTGGAACTAGAGTAGTACCTACAGAGGCCAGAAGAGGGCACTAGGTCCCCTGGAACTAGAGTAGTACCTACAGAGGCCAGAAGAGGGCACTAGGTCCCCTGGAACTAGAGTAGAAGACAGTTGTGAGCTGCCATGTGGGTTCTGAAAACTGGAACCTGGGTCCTCCGGAAGAGCAGCCGGTGTTCCTAACTGCTGTGCCATCTCTCCAGCCCCTCACTTTTACAGATCAAACATTCTAACACAATAGACTCCAAATACAAACCAAGTACGTACTTCCATGCTGTGGGAAGTAGGGAAATATTTCAAACGTTGTTTTCTGTAATTCTCATTGTTAGTAGACTCTTTAGGTCCAGTAAAACCACTGCAATGCAGAAGACCCACTTGTCTGGAACTTGACCTGGGCTGTTTCAGGAAGATTCCATTGGCACTGTGGGATAGGAAGGCAGTCGCACAAACAGTGTGGACACCATGTGTACAAAACCAACCCTGAAGTGACTTTGTGAGACACGACACGGGCAAACTCTAAAGTGGGAACATGGCAGGCTTAATTCTGAATTAACTTAGGATTGCTGCAATCTCAGACACCTTTCCCTGATGTCACCTTTTTCTTGACTTCCACGTTTAGTTATGTGTTTAAGATACCGTATAAATACTATTTTACACTGAATTGTTCAGAACCATGGGATACAACAGAGCAGGGGTTTAATTTATATAGTGCTCTGTGTTCTCATGTGTGTGTATCTGTATGTAGTGGAGAGTGAAGAGGAGGAAGTCTTGATGTTTCCTTCCTGGCTGGGCAACAAAGGGAAGCAACAAAATTAGTATTTAAAACACTGTAACTAAAGCTCTTGAAGATTGAAGAATAAATATGAGTAGAAATAAAAGACATTTAAGAAACGATCTTTGGTTTTGTTTTTTACCTGACTTTGGGCCCCTTTTCATCCATTTTATCTCGATAGACTGAAGTCTCTATGCAAAGCATGTCACAACAGAATCTGCATCAGGGCAATAACAGAGCCAACTTGGACTTTTTTTTTTTTT